>KZ807471.1:121229-140188 GCA_000696205.2 Oncopeltus fasciatus | reverse complement strand
AGAAAAGGCCCTCCTACTAGGATTCAGGACCAAGCTTACTGATGAGTAGAAAGAAGGAATTCTATTCCCTCTCATTAATTGTTTAAAATTTACGTGGGATCATAAACCACAACCAAATAAATATTTATAAAAAAAATATTTATGTACAGTTTATACTTTATTTATTTATGTATAGCAGAAACGAAACCAAATAATAGATAATAAAAGTTAATATATTAGATACTTTAAATGGAGTCTACCAGAAAAATATTTCTGGTTCTTTTTATTTAGATTGTAAATTCACCTAGCGAATATCACACATTTAAGAATGGAAAACTCTTGGGAACTTGTTTAATTTAAACAATTAGTCTTTATATACGTAAAAAATAGTTATGTAGGAGTCTCTCATGAAAATGTAAACGATAACGGTCACAGATAAAAGTCTAATGTGGAAAAAACGTACCACCATTGTTTGTAGCAAACTTTAGGCGGCCATGAGTGTCATTCCCATTCTGATGGTTTAATAAAAAAGGAGTATGGCTGGAAACTGTGAGGGTTGCCGTAATTAGGGGGGGTTTACGACGGCTGGCAGCAGCGAGGTGAGAAGAACGCTTACATCGTAGGCCATACGGATGGAAATGTGCCATTGTCAGCGGCTAGCGGATCCCCCACAGTAATGGAGACATTAAGATGACTTCCAGCTTTTCCCGTTCCCGGATACGGTTTCAAATTCTACCCTGTAATTATCTCCAGCCAACCAGCTTTTTTATCTGCACTCTAATTGCGATGGAGGCCGGGGGGTGGGGGCGTCCGGAACCCCACACTCCCATTGTTTTACGCTAAATAAAGTTCACGCCAGCTGCTCATCCTTCCTGTCCTGGGAAATTTGTCTAAATAATTTCCCCATAGGGCCTATGATATATACCAAAACATTCATTACTTTTCTACCTGGCTTTGAAACATCTGTCCTTTTGGGCATAGTTTTATTTTTCTTCTTCCTGCGGTATGTCGTGCATCACTCACAAAGCTTCCAATGTTCTTTGCTGTCAGGTGTCCAAAATTATGGTTATGTAGCAGAAATATATTCAGATCACATTTTGTTAAGTAACTTTATAACATATGGGATTGCAATCACAATTATTCTAAAGGGCTATTGAAATTTCAATTCCATTCACAAAACAATGAAGAACATAGTGTGGTAGAGTACAAACGCTGGCCTACCTTACAACCACTTACGGTCGTGGAGAGAGACATTATCTATAGGTTCGCATCGCATTCTAAAAATCCATTACACTGGGGAACACATTTTTTGTTGAGTTAGATCTCACACTGTTTTTTCACTAATTCTTGGCGTCTGAATCTGAGAATAACCTGAGATTTTGTCTATCACGTCAATTTTTTAAACTACAGGATATACTCAGAAATCATAAAAATCATGCATTTAAAAAAATATAAAGTAAAAACGTACAAAATATACAGTTTACAAAACATTTAATATAAGTTAAATCGAGTTCATACATATAAAATTGTTTAATTAATGAACAGTACTTAAAAATTAAGATAAAAATTTGCGTTTGTAGCTTTATCTGGAGTGTTTAGTTTGTGTACATTCGCGCTTGATGCTCCAAAAATAGTCAGCCATCATATATACGTCCCATCTACCTTGAAACCTTGCTTCCATGATCCTCAAATCTTGATGGAAACGCTCTCCCTGCTCATCACTCACTGCACCAAGATTATCCGGGGATTAGCAAGATGGCTGTGTAAAATATGCAATTTAATTGCAATTCATGTTGCAACATAGCGTTTGGAAGCTTTCCAAGAGTTGCTGGACAATTTTGAAGTAATTCAATGCTCGTATACTTCCAAGAAAGTCTTCAACAATGTTTTTGAATGCCTTATACGGATGTTTTTCTTGTTATATCCCGATGTTTTCACTATACAAAAGTAACAATCACTTGAATGATCTTTGGGCTCGCGCCAAACATAGGTATTCCAAATGGAAGCTTAGCACGTGTTCCCTAGGTCCATACCCGTAAACCCTCAACACACTGTTTACACACTTTATGAGGTGCCATTGCTTTATCTTGATCACCAAGTTTCACTTTAAAATTGGCATAATATACTTGTCTGACAAAAGTACTGATGTTTGTCCTTTGACTGGGAATGGTAAAACTGCCACATATATAACAAAACGAAGCGGGGCTGTTTTCGCACTCTCGACGTGTAGGAGCAGAGATAGCCATAAGGAAACGTTTCAGTTCAAACACACTATGTAGTTCTGTACACTTCCGTAATGAAATACTAAATAAATAAATAATACTGCTGCTCCACCCTCATAGAAACAGAACGTGAAGTGATAAAAGAAAATTAAAGACAGATTTAAAACGAGCATGTCTAATTCTATAGAAAACAGCTAAAAAATCTAACTTAACAGAAATTGAGTTTCAAATTGTTCCCCAGTGTCATTTATAGTTAATAGCAAGACTAGGGCGGTATTTGAACCCGCAGCATCAGGATTCACCAGGATTGAATCTCCAGAGCTACCCCCGCGCCCCTATACCATTCTTAAAACATAATATTTTTGGGCTTCTTGTCACAGTGTATCGAAGTTAAATCTGCCACATTTTGATCCGGTAAATAACGTAAAATTCTTCCACATCATCTGTAATAGCTTCAGCAATTGTCTTCTGAGAGAGTGTTGTCAGTTGTCAGTTAGGACTTAGCACTTCTAAGACCAAATTTTAAAAAAAGTCAGGTAATATTTGGAAAGTATATTAAATTTCTAATAAAAAAAAGTAGACCTAATAAAGTGAAATATATAAGTACTCGGAGATAAATTGTGGTTAATCCAAAATTGGAGCATTTATCTCCGTTTGATCACTTTTTCTTCGGGAGCTTAGTAATAGCTATTTCAGAAATTAAAGCTATTCAGTGATTCCATTATTCACCATTTAGTAATTTTATATATATTTTTTTTGCAAAGACTGTATCAATTAATTTCATCCTTGTAATATTTTTAATAGAGAACCATACCAGTAGTATAAAATTATTGAACTGCCCCATTTTTATTGATCTAATTTTGTAAAAATTCGAATTCAACCATTCTTTCTATAAATAAAAGCGATACGTGAAATTAATTAATTCACAAAAAATAAAACCTAATTAGGGTGGTTAATAAAAGTAATTAATAATTATTTTTAGGCGAATGTTTTCGTAGAGCTGTAAAATATAAAATAATGAAGACAATTAATGAAAGGGAATAGAATAAAAAATCTATCTGTCCCAGCCAGGAATCGAACCTGGATCTCCTGCTATTCGGGCCGGTGCATTTACCAGTTATGCCACCAGGACATGCACCGGCCCGAATAGCAGGAGATCCAGGTTCGATTCCTGGCTGGGACAGATAAATTTTTTATTCTATTCCCTCTCATTAATTGTTTAAAATTTACGTGAGATAAAATACCACAACCAAATAAAATATTTATAATGAAGTATAATGTATTATTATAATTTTACACGTAAAATAAATTAAAAGTTCTTGCAATAAATAACGTTTTAGTCAATTTCATATTAAAATTAAAACATGGAAGTAGAATCTTACCAACTCATTCATCGAATTTTGTTAAATAACTGTAAGAAAAGATTATATATCTAAAATCATTGATCATTGGATCATTAATCTTAATTGACTGAGTCTTTAGAAAACATCTTTTAATATACCGCAATGGCTTATGTCTATATTCGTCTACATAAATTAGAGAATGAAATTAATTTTTTTTTTTTTTTAAGATAAGCTAAAAGTTTCGGCTGACAGGAGAAATCTTAAGTGATTCGTACGAATATACGCTTGAAACACATGTCAGATGGCCGTAAATCGCACGGACAGATGTTTATTTAACACCTCTTAAAAAAAAAAAAAACTTTTTCAGGGTGGCTGAGAGCAGTCACTATGGGAACGGCTCTGTTTTATAGTATGGGACGACTGTGGCGAGCGCCATTCATCATCGGAGTCTAACCTCAGAGGCATTCCTAACCTTAACAGGAGGAACCAGTCTTGGATATGTAAAAAACAGGGAGTTGTGAGTGTGAAATAACGCGAGGAGGTACTGCTAGGAATACTAAGCCAAGGGGGCGGAGGGCAGCAGAAATCTGGTGCCTCCGGTCACTTGGGGTGTTCACCGAAGGAGCTTCTTTTTAAATTAAATTACCATAAATAACCGGTGAGCTGTTGGAGATAGTCTTCGCGTGCCTTCCACCGAATCCTAATTATCGAACGCTATAAATCTAATGGCCGCCTCACAGACATTCGACAAAATAACATTCTTATCTCAAGTAACTAATTTTTATTTATTTTTTTTTTATTTTTTTATTTTTTTTTTTTTAGGAGACCCACTCTCGTGACTAAAAGTAAATAACCTACAGATGAACATGAAAATATAACACCTCTATATAAAACCTTTTTTTTTTTTTTTATTCTTATCTAAGCGGATACAAATAATCATAGTAAAGAAAGCATAAATTCCTTGGTCAAAAGAGTTTGGTGTTCTGAGACCAGCCTGTCTCCAAGCACCCAACATGCAATCATCTGGTCGGTCAATTGATCAAGGCGAGCTTTTGGTAGCGTTTCATTTTAGTATCTTAGCTAAGTTTGAATGGATTAGGACATCCAAAGGCTGTCTTCCTGATCCTTCCTAACAATTCAAAAAATACTTCAACACAAAAATTTATCAAAATATATTCCATATACTGATAACGTGGGACACCTTTAGCTGAGTTTGTAAAATGAACTCGTAAAATTAAAAGCGACTTTTAGGGCAATAAATAACATGTTTTTATTTAATACACCCATTATAACTATCATACCTTTTATTATCAGTCTTCATTGGTTTCTGTAAACCATCTTCTGTTGGCGAGCGCTTTCGGACATTGTCCATCATCTCAACTGCAGTTGAATACAGACAGTGACAGTGAACACATGTATTCGCCCAAGAAGATGGATAATGTCCGAAAGCGCTCGTCAACAGAAGATGGTTTGCAGAAACCAATGAAGACGGATAATAGGAGGTATGATAGTTCTATATTCATTGGATGTGAAAAAACCCTTTTAGATTATTTACCCTAAATAAATAATACTGCTGCTCCACCCTCATAGAAACAGAACGTGAAGTGATAAAAGAAAATTAAAGACAGATTTAAAACGAGCATGTCTAATTCTATAGAAAACAGCTAAAAAATCTAACTTAACAGAAATTGAGTTTCAAATTGTTCCCCAGTGTCATTTATAGTTAATAGCAAGACTAGGGCGGTATTTGAACCCGCAGCATCAGGATTCACCAGGATTGAATCTCCAGAGCTACCCCCGCGCCCCTATACCATTCTTAAAACATAATATTTTTGGGCTTCTTGTCACAGTGTATCGAAGTTAAATCTGCCACATTTTGATCCGGTAAATAACGTAAAATTCTTCCACATCATCTGTAATAGCTTCAGCAATTGTCTTCTGAGAGAGTGTTGTCAGTTGTCAGTTAGGACTTAGCACTTCTAAGACCAAATTTTAAAAAAAGTCAGGTAATATTTGGAAAGTATATTAAATTTCTAATAAAAAAAAGTAGACCTAATAAAGTGAAATATATAAGTACTCGGAGATAAATTGTGGTTAATCCAAAATTGGAGCATTTATCTCCGTTTGATCACTTTTTCTTCGGGAGCTTAGTAATAGCTATTTCAGAAATTAAAGCTATTCAGTGATTCCATTATTCACCATTTAGTAATTTTATATATATTTTTTTTGCAAAGACTGTATCAATTAATTTCATCCTTGTAATATTTTTAATAGAGAACCATACCAGTAGTATAAAATTATTGAACTGCCCCATTTTTATTGATCTAATTTTGTAAAAATTCGAATTCAACCATTCTTTCTATAAATAAAAGCGATACGTGAAATTAATTAATTCACAAAAAATAAANGCTTTTGGTAGCGTTTCATTTTAGTATCTTAGCTAAGTTTGAATGGATTAGGACATCCAAAGGCTGTCTTCCTGATCCTTCCTAACAATTCAAAAAATACTTCAACACAAAAATTTATCAAAATATATTCCATATACTGATAACGTGGGACACCTTTAGCTGAGTTTGTAAAATGAACTCGTAAAATTAAAAGCGACTTTTAGGGCAATAAATAACATGTTTTTATTTAATACACCCATTATAACTATCATACCTTTTATTATCAGTCTTCATTGGTTTCTGTAAACCATCTTCTGTTGGCGAGCGCTTTCGGACATTGTCCATCATCTCAACTGCAGTTGAATACAGACAGTGACAGTGAACACATGTATTCGCCCAAGAAGATGGATAATGTCCGAAAGCGCTCGTCAACAGAAGATGGTTTGCAGAAACCAATGAAGACGGATAATAGGAGGTATGATAGTTCTATATTCATTGGATGTGAAAAAACCCTTTTAGATTATTTACCCCCATTAGAGTCGACAAATTTAAAAATAATATAAACCAACACCATTACTTCCCTATTTTAAAATAAATATTATTAAAAATATATTATTGATAGATAAATATGAATAATAGCTTATAAAAATTGTATTGAAGGGCAGTAATTCAGTATTCATTGAACTAATTGATCTTATAAATGCCTAAACACAAAAGGTATAACTATAACGAAGAAGATTTCCCATTTTTCAATACTATTAAACAACAATAAATGAGTAATTAATGCCAAATGGTAAAAAAGACAACAAAGTGAAAATCAAATGTTACAGAACCTGGTTGTAAGCTCTTCTGATAGTGTGGTGAGGAGGGCAGTGATTAACCCTCCTTATTTACATTCCAAAATATATTTCTTCCATAATGCCTTTATTAAATATGATAAATATAATAACTAGAGTTAAAAATTTCAAATTTTAGCTATGAGGGTTTCAAGATTTTTATATAAACTAACAATAAAAAAAATGTTGAATGCTATTTAATTTTTAACTTCTCAAACCCCTCCCCCATTCTACATCCTATTTCAATCGATAACGAATATAACCATCAGTTTGCAAACCTCAAAAAAATTATCGAATGTTAAAAAAATAAAGATATTTCGTATGTAATTCCGAGTCATTAGGGTGATTAGATTTATAAGGAAGCCCTTGAATATATTTATTAATTTAGTTTGGTTGAAATAGGAAGATTGAAAAGAAGGGTTTTAAAAATGGACCTATATTCACCTTGATTGCAAATTACCTATTAATTTTTAAATAATGATTTAGGCCCAAAAATTTGAATAGTGACTCTAATCAATCGGGAGATAAAATATTATTTGCTAAGAGAGGATTTTTTAATAAGGGCAAGTAAAACTTTTTCTTTACAGATTAATTTTACAGGTAAAGACCTGAATTGGATTAATGTTTTGTTTTCATGGCAAAAAGTCAGATTTTGTAAACTAATAATTTTATTTACCACTATAAAACTATATACATAGTAATATTTGAACTAAATGATTTAAAGAAATTTTATAGAAGAATTAAAAAAGAAAATAACACGGGAAATACATTATTCTTCTCAGAGTAAAAAATGTCAGAATAATAATTTACATTTAATTAAGGAAATTCGCCAAGTATCGTTTAAACAAAAGACAGAGATAAAAAGAAACTTATAGGTCATTAGCAAGTGATAAACAGCCATGTTAGGAAAACAAAAGACGTTTCAACACTTAAATATTTACTAATCCCCTAACTACCCCTTATTGGCCATTAGTGGGGTGAAAACATCTATTTTTAGCTTATTTATCTTTAAAACTATGGATGCCTATTGGTAAATGTATTACTATTTTAATTACTCTATTACGATAAAAAAAATATAATAATAAGTATATACAAGAATATCTTGATGCTGACCTTATTTTAATAGAGATAACAAGTCTGATTCTATTAAGATATTCATATATAATAATTTAATAAAATATCTTACTTCATTAAAATTATATGAATTTAACACCCTTACTCTACATCTTTTTATCTAAAATATTTCATTTTTTTCTTTAAAAAGTTGATTTTCACAAAAGAAACCGATTAAAATTTGACTTCCAACATGCACTCACATATATAATCAATAAAATAATTTTTTTTAAAATACGTTTCGCAGGTAGTGCGTAAACTAAGCGAATTTCTCGCAACTTTGTTAATCAATATTTGTATATGAGAGTCAGTGCATAGTTTTATTACACTTAACTAAATGTTAAACACCGGATAAAATATCGAAAATTTTTTTTAAAAATCTGTCAAAAGAAAAATGTAATAGCTACTTGTGTTCGGAATTAACACATAATAAAAGCAACGCGACTACTGTAAATGTAACGATTAAATACATTAAATATACATGCTTATAGGGGATGGTGGATGTTCTTGCATATCCTTATTAAATTATCATGTTTCACAATAACTTTTGCTCAAATTTTGTTGAATGAGTTTGAGCAAAACTTATTGTGAAATAACGGAAGAAATCCCGTTATTATTCTATTTTTTAATATTTTCGTCATTATTAGCGTAACGAAAAAGTGTATAAAGTAATATAGATTTCAAATGTATTCTTTTTTAAATTCATGTTGTATAACAATTTCTAATTATCCCACATTAAGGAAGATGTAATTTAGACAGTTAGGTTACCCTCTTTATTTAAAATGTTAAAACAAAATTATTTTTAATGATTAAGGCTTTTCATTGCAAACTCTTTCTTGAAGAATTGTTTTTTTCCTAAAAACAGAGTGATGGGGAAGAGGATTAAGTAGAAGATTTTTGTTTTTAGGTGCGAAATTTAATTTTCGAATATTTTATGTTTCATAACATTTTTATGTAAAACACCCTTAATAAGTAACATGTTTACCGATTACTTACGACGGCTGAGTACATCCCCCCACTCTTCCAGAGCCAGGTTAAGAGATCCCCTTTTTTTTTCTTTTTTTTACCCCCACTGCTCTCCAAGGCAGCGTGAAGGACTTTTTAGATATCTGCACGTTTTCAAAGCTTTATTATTGCCAAATAATATATATAATAATAACCAAAATATGATTATATTTCATTAGTAAATCAACATGACCTTTCAGCATCCACAACTTCAGGTCACGCAAACACTGGAACAAGAAATCAAACCTCTTTTTCAGGGATTTTTAACACTCTTAGAACAAGGACAAAAATGAAACGCATATATAGACGGATAATAGGAGGTATGATAGTTCTATATTCATTGGATGTGAAAAAACCCTTTTAGATTATTTACCCCCATTAGAGTCGACAAATTTAAAAATAATATAAACCAACACCATTACTTCCCTATTTTAAAATAAATATTATTAAAANAGCAATAGAGAGAGAGAGAGAGAGAGAGAGAGAGAGAGAGAGAGAGAGAGGGGGGAGTTGGTTCTCTTCACTGCTATATGTGTGAAAAATTAACTAATTATAAAGCGCTGACTCCTATATTCTAAAAAAAAATAAAGTCCTCTCCCCTCCCCCCCGTGGTAATATATATGTAAATGGGCGTGTGGAGTGCATTATTAATTGTCTGTGTGTTGCTGGTCGGTAGCGTGCCTCTCGGGAATCGGCAATTTGTCCAGGCTCGCACCGCCTACCGTAGTCCTGTATTAATAAACTGATATAGCCAATAAAACAAGCCGTACCTCGCTCCCCCCGGCTAACTATTTATTTATTTTACAATCTTCAGGGGCCACAACTAATTTAAATCGCTCGGTCGCCACCTTCCGACCGCTCGCCTCCAGGCCGAGTGCAAAGCCGGGGTATTCCGCACATCCACAGTTGCAATTTACAAATAGAAGAGAGAAAAAGGATAGTCTACAGATGTACTTACAAGAATAAAAAATTGAATTATTGTGAACCCCCTATAATTACAAATATATCAATCAAAGGACAAAGGGCTATCTGGTATCGGTCCAATATCCCAAAGCTATGTCATTATATCTTCCCCCTAAAGCTTAATTCATGTTGTGGCTTTCTAAAATTAAGGAATCATTTTATTGAGTCATTAAGTTATCTATAATCAGAATATAGATTTCTAAATTAAATTTTTAATGAATATAGCATGTGAATCAACTAACTGGGCGAAGATTGGTTAGAAGCCTCGTAAAAGGCGGTCGCTGTGAAAGCGATATTGCATATTCTCGATACATACGCCAAGTGGGAGGCAAAGAACACCAGATTTTCCATCATCATCAGATATGATTAGTTAATAAGGGCACCCGGCGCTGATAACCTCTGCAGTTGAGCGCCGTAAATCCCCAATAAACAACAATAAAGGCACACAAATACATAAAACTCTATGCCTCCGAGGCCGGCTCTAGACTGTTCAGATTGTAGAGAATTCGGAAAGGTTGTTTTTCCCACTTCAATCCTTAATGGACCATAAAATTAGCTATTATCAAGCTAATCATCTAAAAAAAAAAAAAAAAAGTTTTAGTTGATCAGCTTCATACACTTGGTCAAATATATTATCACCATCATGGTATATTTCATAGGGATATCAAACCTGAAAATATTTTAATTACTCTAAGATATGATATGATAAAAAGCCAATTTTAGAGTCCAAAGGCAAATGCTATCTTTACAAAAAAAAAAAAAAATTAAACAATTTTAGAATCCAAAGCAAAATGAAAATTTTATCTTTTCTGAGGTCTTAGAATGTATTTTGGGAGCCCAAATCATGCAATAAAAAAAAATACCAAAGCAAAATTTTACATGAATTTTTTTACAGACAAACTAATATATTATCTCCATCGGGTAGAAAAAAAATCAAATCTATACCGCAAGAAGCATTTATTACGATATTATAGATTATTTTAACCCCTCTATCTCCTTCTCTTTCTATACATATCTCTCTCTCTCTCTCTCTCTCTCTCTCTCTCTCTCTCTCTCTCTCTCTCTCTCANATAAAACTATTATCTATTGATAGTGTTTCTGTTATATTATAATAAGAAACAAATACAAAAATGAGGATATTTTTCCTTTATCTAATACAACGGAAACACTGACATAATACCCTTTTATCACCACTGGTTACAGTTAAGTATCAGGAATTTGTTTTTCTTATATAATTTGTTATAAATATTTAAATAAAAGAGAGCTTGTAGATATATTATCTATTATTTTATACTACAATAAATATATTTATCTCCAGGTAAATAATCTAAAGGGTTATTGTGACTTCCAATGAATATAGAACTATTGTACCTTCTATTATCCGTCTTCATTGGTTTCTGGCCAACATAAGATGGTTTGCAGAAACCAATGAAGACGGATAATAGAAGGTATGTTATTTATCTCCAATCGATGTATACAATTTTGATGAGAATTCATTGCTGCTTTCTTTTTTTCTTTTCTTTTTTTTTTTTTTTGGATGATTTTTCAAGAGTCCTTCAACTTCTTGAAAGAAGTTCCTAATCCTTCATTAGGTCCTAAGGATTTACTTCTTCCAATATTCCCAACAAAAATTAAATATTACACAACTAACTAAGTAAATAATCTAAAGGGTTATTATGACTACCAATGAATAGGACCTAAGGAAGGATTAGAAACTTCTTTCAAGAAGTTGAAGGACTCTTGAAAAATCATCCAAAAAAAGAAAAAAAAGAAAGCAGCAATGAATTCTCATAAAAATTGTATACATCGATTGGAGATAAAAAACATACCTTCTATTATCCGTCTTCATTGGTTTCTTCAAACCATCTTCTGTTGGCGAGCGCTTTTGGACATTGACAGTTGAATACAGACCGTGGCAGTGAACACATGTGTTCGGCCACGAGGATGGACAATGTCCGAAAGCGCTGGCCAACAGAAGATGGTTTGCAGAAACCAATGAAGACGGATAATAGAAGGTATGATAACTAAGGAGTCAATGTGTAGTGTTGTTATCAGTGTATTTACAACGGCCGAAAGCCAGAGACTTCAGACTCGAGTTCTCGGTAAGAAGTGGAACAGGACACATTCGGTATCGGCGGTACCAGCTAACGAAACCGCCACCTCCCGACAGGGCTGGTGGCATGATTGACGGCTGTGGGTTGAGGTAAGGCCGGCCAGGGGACTGATGAAAACATCCACGGGTAGGGCGATGTTGAAAGTGTTGAGATGATGTATACTCCCGGCTAATAGGGTGCAGCACCTACACGTCTTCCTAACGACCCTCTGTCAGGGCATGGTCTCTCCGCACTCCGGACTCTTTATTAATATTCCCACATCATACACTTGCAGACATCCAGGGGACTGGTCTGCACCAACGCGGGATTATATTTTTCATCCGAAGATATATTACAACCGAACAAAAATGACAAACAAATTTTTGACACAAGACAAATTTCTTAGTTAAAGAGCTTTACTTCTTCAGTATGGCCTATTTGGAAGGCACAAAAAGGGCAATAAAAACACTTTGAAGCATTTACAGGTTATACAACTAAGCTCTCTTCTCGAGACAATGGTCTACCTTATAGTTATTGATTTCATTCATTGTCATCAATTTTCTAGTCATAATGAAGTTTTTTCCATATTCAATAAAGTAAATAATTCCCTCTAGAGATCTTAAAAATGCATTAAAAAGTAAAAATTAATATTAGGTAATGGATAACCAAAATACTTAATAGTAATAAATAAATAAAAAATTATTATTGGCCTCAAGTAATTTCGTCTATTGAAGCCACGAATGTTTACAATGGTATGACAACCTGTACGTATCTCTTCTCATTATGACCCTAAATGGTTAATTGAGAGGTTACCACAAAAAAAAAAATGCTAAAGTATAATTACTTATTCTAAGATGATTTTAGTTGGAGTTCGGTCAAGATAGATCAAAAAACACGCAATGATCATCACAATGATACAGATCGTAAGCCATCTTCAGGGCTATCATGAAGATGAGAGAGGACGTCCTGTCCCTAAGAGTCATGGAAATGTGAACTTAGGGACAGGACGAACTCTCTCATCTTCATGATAGCCCTTAAGATGGCTTACAATGTAAGCCGAAACATTGGCAGATAATCCTTTATTAAAAAATTCATTTTTTAAATTTGTGTTTTTTGGATCTACCTTGACCGAACCCCAACTAAAATCATCTAAGAATAATATCTACGGTCAACAAACTCTCATTTTTATAATTACTTACTATGGTTTTCACATTAATTTCCACGAAATTGATAATATTTGTTTTTTAAAAAACGTGATTTTGCCAGTGTCAAACGTGTGACATTCCCCAAGACATAAGAAAATTTAAAACTCAATAAAAAATTGTTAAGTAAACAAACAAGACCATTTTTAAATTATAATTTTTGGAATTATTATGAGTTGATTTTAAAATTGGTTGATAGGGAAAAAACAATTTTTAATAGGTTAATTTTGAATGAAAGCCACCTAGAAAGACGTTCCTTTATATATTAAGGGATTTAACGGGTCGTCCGCCATATTTCTTTTAGGTTTGTTCTTCGTGAACGAAATGAGATGGCCTGTTTGCCAACCGTAAAGGGAGAGTTTCCAGAAGTGACCTCAAACCGTTTTGTCCCCCGCCACAGGCTTTTCAGAGAGAAAGTCAAGTTCGTACCGCCAAGACAGTTCGTATAAGTCAAAGTGGGAAGGATTTTTTCTCAAAAAGTGGGATTTCTTATCGTAATGGCTGTCAAATGCGACACTGGATCCTATAGGAGAACTGAAGCCCTTGTGAAAGGGACCCTAGGATTCGTTATTTCGGTTTTCCAGTTCCGTATAAGGAGTATACATAGTTAAACACCCATGGCTACCGGCAAGTTTTCATTTCTTAATAGAATATTATCTAAGGCGGAACTCGAACCTCCCCCAGCATAAGTCCCGAACTGAACTCTCACAAAGCGGCGCCTCTAAGGCATTTTTTTTATTTGAAGCTGTAGACCTTTTCTATAGACCAAGACCTACTAGAACCGATGCCGGCCAAAGGACTGTTGAATCGTAGTACTGAATTTTGGTCATAACACAATCCCAAAATGTAAGCTTAAAGCCAATAACCCCCCCACCCCTCAAAAAATGTAGAGAAGTAAGTAAATCACTTTATAAATATTATTTTTATTGCGGTATTTTATACCACATTATGAAATTTAGATTTATAAAAATTTTTGATTGGATGGATGATTTATGAATTTCATTAATCTCTAATTTATTGAGAAAAAAAAAAGTAGGAATTAATGTTATTTACTTACAAACAATTAAATGCGAGGGAATAGAATAAAAAATCTAACTGTCTCAGCCAGGGCACGAACCTGGATCTCCTGCTATCCGGGCAAGCGCTATTTATGCCACCGAGACTAGCCAGATAAGTTATTAAATTCATAATAATGATAACTTATCTAAAGACGGATTAACTTATCTGGCAAGTCTCGGTGGCATAAATGGCGCTTGCCCGAATAGCAAATCTAGGTTGCTAGCAAGTTCGTGCCCTGGCTGAGACAGTTATATTTTTTATTATATTCCCTAGCATTTAATTGTTTGTTCGTAAATAACATTAATTTTTAATATTTAAAAAAATAAATTAGAGATTAATGAAATTCTATTTTTTTTAAAAACTTTATTATTAATTACTCTTAACATGTTTTGTATCTAGTAATGTGCTGGAATGAAATTTAAAAATCATCCATCCAACAGAAATTTTTATAAACCTAAATTTCAAAGCAACAGACAAATATTCATTTGAGAACTAGCTGTTAGTTTATAAATTATATGGGAAAATACACATAACGCTATAAATGTATTTATCAATATCAAATCTCAATATCTAAATAGCACAAATACATCGTTAGATTTTACTATTGTAAAAAAAAATTGATAATAATATAAATAAAACAGATATTTGTGAAGTTAAGCACTGAAGATTCTTAATAATAACTGTACTACTAGCTACCACAGGAGTCAAAAAATTAAAATAACGCCACGCAGAAGCCGCGTAAATGAAGAATATTACATATGTTTAATTAAGAGGGACATGAATGAAAATCAAATAGTGAATTATACCTTATAAGCTGAGAGTAATAAGCGTAAAAGGATAGCCTATTATGTATGGCTCTATACTGGCAGAAGAGAAAGATTGAGAGAAGTGCTTAGCCACGTCGTTATATTCGTAAATATCTTCCTTAATAAGTGTTTGTGTTTTTCATACAAATGGTATACACCGAAAATTTCGGGAAATTCAAATTTGCACCTATTATGTTCTACAAACTTTTACATAACTGAAATTAAAAACAATGATAAATGATATCAATAGTGAAATTTTGGTCTTTATCCAAAATCCACTCCCCCCCCCCCCCTTGTGGGATTTCAAGCCAAAAATAATGTAATTTAATAGTTCATAATAAAAAGAAAAGGCTAAAACTCAAAACTATATTCTTAAATAGATTCGTATTATGCGGTTTTCTGAAAATTGTTATGAAATATAACTGTTATTAAATTATTACATTTTGTACCCACGCAATGCCATAGATTTTTGCGTAACGCTATTAATTATAAGATTTCCTCCAACTTTACTAACTCACTGAGTTCAGCCACTAACGAACTCATCCAGTGAACTCATGAGAAAAAGTGGAAAGTTTTTTGCACTTGTCATATCTATTGGTTACCTATAGATATAAATATTTGCCCAATTTTAATCTTCCAAAGCTTAATATTTCCTCTTTTAAATTGGAAGATCAATTTGCATAGTTTGGCACAATTTGGAAATACACGTTCACACACAAACATACAAATAAATAAAATTACCTCCTAAAAGTTTTAATTTTGTATGAAGTCATGGAATTTTACATTATTACTTTTATTAGAGAAGAATTAATCAGGGTTTCGGCCAGGATGATGAAAATAAAATTGTTGGGTGATTATTTTATTGTGGCTGACGTTTTGATTTAGCTTGTAAGTCATCGTCAGGGCGATAGTGAAGTCTGGAGAGATCTCTACGGAGATTTAAGGTCACATCTCATAGTGCAGAACTAAACTCATTCTAAACTTCCATTTCTTCTTTCAATCTGCCAATGTAAGCAGCAATATCAAAGACCGTTAAGAAAGATATGTTTACTAAAGCATTGTTTGTAAAGAAGTTGAACAGTTTTAATGACAGCTTACTGAAAAGGTGTATACTATTTGTTTGTACGAGAGTGAAAACAGAATCAAGACTCCTTCAGCAGTTGTTGTGCTGGGAAGCTGCGAAAACCGGATGTCTATTCTGTATGTTTACCCCAGAAGCTGCAATCATGGAATTAGGGTGCGCAGAGAGTATGGGTACGTTAGCCCCGTAAATATGGGTAATTATGGTGCATGGCAGAGGGAGAGGGTGGGGGGGTAACACAAGGGGCGGGCATTGTCGAGCTGCGGGAGCTTTGTAAAAGGCCGACACCCCCGGATCGAGTTCCAGACCCCGTCCCACCCCACTACTTACCTACGGCTCCGGGTAGTGTTTACTCGAGATAACGCCGGCCGATAGCTGGAAATCTGCTACTGGCATCGCCCGGCGCTGGACGCTTCAAGCTGTGTTTGTTTTCCCCAAAACGTAAAGCACACTTCTGCCATGACGGGAGCTGTCTCTTCAGGCTCAGCTAAGAGCTCTTACTTAGTGCCGAAAAGAAAGTGATCCTGATCTTCAAGGAGATCAGTTCCCCCACGGACACAAACACTCCTCAAAAACACCTGGCATGGCAATGGAACAACTAAAGTAGCTACACAACATTAAATATCTATTTTCCTGACAAAATGTTAATTATACATATAATATGTAATTATACAAAAATTATAAAACAAAACTAATCTGAATATTTATTATTTTTATTAAATAGCGCAATAAAAAGCTCTTAATAGGTAGCATTTTCTATGAAAATAGGATAGAATTGGTTCAGGATTTAATGGCGATCGACACGCTGGTTAGTACGGCTGCATCTACATGGTTAAATACAATTAGCATGTGGATAAATCCGTTCTCGTCAAAGCAAGAACAAGACATAATATTAGGTAGGATTAAGAGATGAAGTACATCCAAAAG
This sequence comes from Oncopeltus fasciatus, assembly GCA_000696205.2. NCBI lineage: Eukaryota > Metazoa > Arthropoda > Insecta > Hemiptera > Lygaeidae > Oncopeltus > Oncopeltus fasciatus. The sequence goes on along the minus strand of KZ807471.1, from coordinate 123,172 downwards.
GAGAGTTTGTTGACCGTAGATATTATTCTAAGTTAATTTTAGTTGGGGTTCGGTCAAGGTAGATCCAAAAAATACAAATTTAAAAAATCTATTTTTAATAAAGGATTATCTGCCAACGTTTCGGCTTACATTGTAAGCCATCTTCAGGGCTATCATGAAGATGAGAGAGGACGTCCTGTCCCTAAGTTCACTTTTCCATGACCTACAATGTAAGCCGAAACGTTGGCAGATAATCCTTTATTAAAAATAGATTTTTTAAATTTGTATTTTTTGGATCTACCTTGACCGAACCCCAACTAAAATTATCTTAGAATAAAGTACATCCGTGCATTTCTGCACACTGATAGATACCTACACACAAACACACACACACACACACACATATATATATAATTTTATTATCTCAGTCATGATTTTGTTATACCAGAGCAAGAGTCTTTCTGCCTCCATTTCTCCCAATGCCCTGAAGAAGGCTTGAAATTTAGACTGAAACGTAGGTAATAACAAAAACTTTTTAGGTTTCAAATTTGTGTTTATATAATTATTTCCAGACCGAATCTTAGACCTATTCTTCCTTTAAAATTTGATCATCCTCTTTGGATAGGTACTGAGCAAATACTGTCCGTCTTATTATTTCGGATGGAATAGTAAATGTATTTTAAGGTCTTTTAATAAAAACTCCACTCTTATTTCAACACAAGATTATTGTAATTAAGTAGCAGAAGAAGTAATAATATTTAGAAATAAAATAAAATTAACACAATTTTTTTGTAGGTACACATATATTTACAGCCCGAGAGAGAGAGGGAGAGAGAGTGAATGAGGAGAAGGAGAAGGGGTGGGGAGGGAGAAAGAGTGATTGAAGGGGTGTGTATGTTCTGTGTACACGCGTGAAAGGCTTTATTAGATCACAATATTTTTTTTCGTAACTGAAATGAGTATGTAGCCATTAATAATAGAATCAAAAAATGAGTTTGTTATGAACTAGATTTTGTATACTTTAGACGCCGAAATTATTTTATTTTATAATTAGGACGAAGATGTAGTTAATATTTATTTTATTTAACGTGAAAAATATTCTTTGAGTTTAAACTGTTTGGAGCTCAAATGTTACACACAATTTAATACGGATATATTTAGTAGTTGAAGTTAATACTCAAGCTCGTAATTAGTAGACAATGCAGAAATAAATATTTAACGATTTCTTTAAAATTCATACATATTAATGATTTAATTTACCTGAAATTAAAATTTTAAATATAAATAATTTAGGATGAAGGGGAATACACATATGGACATATGGAATGAAATTGTATTGTTGGGATTGCAGATCGGCTTCCAGTTTTCGCCATATTCTGGCTCAGTTAGTTTTCACGATCTGTAGGAGCACGGCTTTAATTAACAGCCCTAAGGAAGGTCCAAATATTATGTATTCGGGGTCGCGATAAGGGTTGTGGGGGGGTGGGAGGCAGGGCATGTGGGGTCCTAATCCACATTAACACATGCAATCCTCGACTAGGTCTCCGATAAGGTGGCCCAGCACTACAGATTGTGTACAGTAGTAAATGTCGCTCGGGTGACGTAGTGTCGATTGCTATCGCGCGTCCACAGACACGACAACATTTACAATACTAACCCCTCCCCCCGCCACCCACCACTTCTTAATTATTATTTCCTCCCCCCTTGGTCCTCCGTGAATACACGTCTTCCTCTTAAAGAAATCTTTAAGAAGAGTGTTTTGTCTGACAAGCAATTTAGTAAACATTATCGCTGCAGCCAAATGTGACATCGCTACAGAAAATTACAATGTGTCCGTGAATGCAACAATAAAAGTGGCCATTTATCTGTTACACAGCTACAAAACATAATATTAGTTAGGACTTAACAGATATAGTACATACATGCTTCATTAATCTTTTTTTTCTGTTTGTATATATATATAT
>KZ807471.1:98625-121166 GCA_000696205.2 Oncopeltus fasciatus | reverse complement strand
TATATTTATTTATTACATAATAATAATAATTTCATTATCTCAGCTATTATTTAGTTATCACAGAACAGGAGTCTTTCTCACTTATCACTCCATCCAATACAAGGACATCGCATTTACTTTCTTTCATTTTCTTTTTTTTTATTACAAGAACTTATTAAAAGAATAATAGAATAACGTTAAAACAGTAACAACAATAAGCTGTTGTCTGCATGTTTTTAAAAATTCTCTTACATACCTTTCTACATTCATACTTTTGATATCACATTACATTATGGTAATTCTGTATTATAATATTGTCAATTATTATTGTATTCTCATGACATTGTATTTTTACAGCCCTGAAGATGGCTTACAATGTAAGCCGAAACGTTGGCAGATAGTCTTTTTAAAAAATACCCTTTTTTTTTTAATTTGTATTTTTTTGGATCTACCTTGACCGAACCACAACTAAAATCATCTAATAATAATAGCAACGGTCAAAAAACTCTCCTTTTGAAAATAAAATAAGAGAGAAGCACATCAGTGATCACTATGCAAATATAATTGAAAATGTATAGGAGGGTTATAAAATAAAGGAATTCATAAATAGCAAATTATTTATATGAGGTAAATAAATTCATTCTTCGCATGTTAAACTTAATTAAAGACTCTTTCAGAATTAAAGAACCCGTTTCAGATCTCAGTTATCATTATTCTGAACTATTATCAAAAATTATATTATATGCTGGGTACATCTGAATTTGTGTCTTTACTTGAATTATATTTTGAGTTGAAAAGAAAGTATTATTCTTCCAATATATATATTGTGATGATTTGCTTATTGCGTTCATTTTATCTGATGTGATATTCTGCTGATGTTTTGTTTTTTTATGATTGTGTATTTGTTGCGAGTTTCTGTGAAATTAACTATAATATGATACTGTACACAATATAAATAATTCTGGACAGACTTTACTGTTTTTGTATTGTTGTTACGATTAGAACTTATTCATTATTTTATTTGTATTAATTTCTATAGAGAATTTTATTAGACCCCTATGAGGCCTGTTCGTTATTTAGTGTGGCGTTACACAAAATTTAAAAGAACAGTAGGGATATTTTATATAAACTCTCTTAAAATTGATGAGTCAGAAAAACCTATATTTTCTTATGAAAAAAGAAACCATTTACGTCTGCTGAATAAACTCTGTATGCTAAACATTCCAAACAATAAGAATATATTATTTATTGTATGGTTCAGTTGTACAATAACCACTCTGCTATTCTCCATTGGCCATTCATCGCTCGGGAGTTCTGAGAAAAGAGCTGAGAACTGTAATTCGAATCCGAAAACATATGAGTTAGTGTGGTGCTAAGTTGTTGTGGGGGTCTGTTAAAGGGTGAGTTTCAGACATATATATGCCCGGGGACACAAAGGTGCCTGGCGCATATAGCCATAAGGGAGGATTAGGGAGGCGAGAGCGAAGATATTTACAATAAATGAGTGGTTCTCGGGGCACACATCCACTAACGGTCGGCTCTCCACCCCGGCCAGAGTTGTTTCGGCGCTCCTTCAAAGGACACCCTCATCTTGGCTACAGATTTATCCTCCACTCCGATTCCACTACAACGCTTGTATAAAATACAAATGTTTACGTTTCGTATAACGTAGTAAGAGTCCACTTCTAATCTTAGGCCTCCGAGATTTCTCAATAATGTAGTGCATTATCATAACTTTGTAAAAGTCCGTTTTCCTCCTTTAAAGCCCCTAAATATCTATTAAAACGTGGTTTCTTTTCAAGCCTTTGTGATTGTTTGGATAACTTATACTAGCCACCAAAGATTTTTTTATTTCAAATTTTCAGTTTTAAGGCTCCGTCTTAGCCCCAATTTTGATCCGTTTTGGACTGACGCAGCTGTTTCAATTCACAGGAGAGACTTTTTCAGGAAATACAAAATATAATTTGTTGGAGGGGATTATAAAAGTAACTAATTCTAATTGTATTCAATTACTTAGCAATTGGGCAAGTACCATAAAATTAAGATCAATGCCGGCTGAATGCAAGTATAATTTATAATATTATGCCGCTTACGTGTGTTTAAGTGTGTGTGGGTGTGTCATATATTATTAACTCTTCTAACAGATTTTAGTAAACCGTTAGAAGAGTTAATGAATGACTGAAATCTGGCGAAAGAATTGCTAAGGGTACTTAAGAGGAAAACCAAAATTTAAAATTGTAATAACTTGGTTACTGTTAGCGTTATGAGAATAATATGAATACAAAATGATTTTGTAATATCTATTTATTTAACAATTATGTTCTATAACATTGCTTTTTTTAAAAAGCTTATTAAAAAACATTATTCGAGAATAATATTTTAAAGACCGAAATGAATAGTCGTCAATACATACATTATTATTAGTGTTACGATGAAAAACATAACAAAATTTAAATTTAAAAAATCAAATTAATTTTCATGTTTGATAATTTTTTTTTTTTTTTTTTTTTTTTTTTAACGTTTATAATTGGAAAGATATTTAGGAATGAACTAGTTGGTTGAGCGTCTCCTTCTTTATATATTATATTTTCCTTCCATTGTCCAGGGTTTTTGATCAATATATCAATATATGCTCTTTATTATTGGCAATGGCCAAAGTCTTTTAAAATTAAAAGTAGGAAATCTTTTTTTTTTTTTTTTTTTTCACAAGCTGATGCATGATAGACAGTTTATGCATTATAAATACAATAAATATATAAATAAGCTTTTTCCAAATAATGGTCATATATACAGCTCTGAGAGCAATTTGAGCCACAGATTTAATAAGGAAATAGGAAAACTCTAATAAGTGGAAGGTCAGAAACAATGACGTCATACTACATATAGAAGTAAATACATGAGAAACTTTATGGTAAATAAGTAAACAGGCAAAGGAATCGCTAAAACTACAAGGATCGATGAGCTATTAAGGTTCATCACTGGTGTAATTACATAGAGGAAGAGGCACCAGAGTTAGCAGGAACTTTCTAACAATGTTTTCTTGACAAATGTGACTGTTTCCATCTGGAACGACAAACATCTCGTTATAAAAGTTGTCATCCCCCCCCCCCCTCGGTGCCATTAATTCAAGTATCCCGTGACCGTCGCTCGCCGATTAAGATCGATCAACATGGGAAGGCGGTTGTAATTTCATTTGAAATATTCAGAACGTTTCCTGACTGGGCAATGTGCTGACCACGATACCTCAGAACTTCATATATTTTTCCAGAAAATTAGCCATTTGAGTAAAATATTAACAAAAGTATACTTGAAAGATGATTTCCTGTTAAAAGATATAATATTAGTTATTGTAATTATAATGTAAATATTATAAAATAAATTATTACTTCTGTATTGGAAATATCTTTATTGAAATTTGATTTAATCAATTATGATTATAACTTTTTCCCAAAAAATATTTTATACTTATTTAGAATGAACTTTAAATAATTTTAGTTTTCCGCCTGTAAATCATATACTGTTTGGTTTGGCTCAGAAAGAAAATATATAGTATATTTATTGCTGGATTAGTTCCCATCTGAGTTGCATTACATGTCATAATTTCCCAACAGCATGCATGTCAAGGGGTTACTTTGGCTCAGAAAACAACATAATATTCGGCAGTATATCTGTTGCAGGACGATTTCCAGCATTCATTGCATATGTGAAACTGTTTCTTTGTCTCAGACAACAACATAACATACGGCAGTATATCTGTTGCAGGACGATTTCCAGCATTCATTGCACATGTGTAATTGTTTCTTTGGCCCAGACAACAACATACATATGGCAGAACTCTATACAGGGTATGATACTTTCCCTGAACAAGGTTCAGACACAAACTAAACTGAACTCTGGCAAAATTATTGAGACAGAAAATTACTACATGGTTTTAAACATTTCTTTATTTATATTTTCTTAAGACCATAGAGTAATATGTAGCCATCCACTCAGGGGAAATTGTTGTCTTCTCTAGAGGGATAACCTTGGAGTCTTGTTTTTCCACGCGCCTCTGCCAGCGAAGAGGAAAAATAACGGACAACTGATACAAAATTAGTTCGCAATAAGTACCATGTAGCACATATGGCTCATTAGTAAATATAATTTTGTATAGTAAAATGTAAATAAATAAATGAGTCTATTATAATTTGTGCGACTTATTTTATTTACTACTTAGCAAATAAAGAACTTAGGGTAAAAATAATATTAAAACCATGATAGCACCAAGTAATTGTTCTCACTGTTAGCTTCTTTTTTTTTTTAATAGTTTAATTTAAGGGAAACAGTTTCTTTATTTCTGTAACTTTTACAAACATAAAAAAATATAAAGCGACGAATAAAGTCTGGACCTCGGATGAGATAATAAAATAATCATTTATTTCCTCATGGTATTTCTTAAACTCTCCTTCATTCATTAGGTCGTTTAAGTAGAAGCTAGCTTCAGTTAGCTACTCTCTAATAAACGCCCATGGAACTAGGCTTTAGTTTCTCCCATGCCCGACCATGGCGGTACTGAAGCCCACAACTCCAGGGGATCCTCTGAACTTACCCTGTGCTCATTGTTCTGCGAACGAACATGAAGAAGGTGCAGAGAACCGATTGATCACAAGTGTTCAGCTTAATTGATAAACAATACTGAAAATCAATACCCCTGGAAGACAAATTACAAGCTAAATGCTATAAATACCTCATCTCGTTATGGATATTATTAATTGCGTGCAGCGGCAAAAACACTTCATAATTCCTTTTAAAATAATAGAGGGAATTATGAAGAAAAATAAGTGTTACAGAGATATTTGATTAATAGTCATTCCAGGGGTAAAAATTTGACAAGCACTATTAGCTGTCTAATTGGTGGCATTTTGATAAATACGACAGCGGGTCGGATTTCATTTTTAATCTGCTTGCTATTGTTAGAAATATATTTTTCTAACCTTCCATTCAATCATTCAGATCAATTTACAGGTTACGATCTTATCCTAAACATACATGGCTTGCCCAGTGCGGTATTCGAACCCTAGCGCCAGGATTCCGAGACCAGAATGGATCACGTGAGCTACCTCGGCAAACGTATTGTTCAAAGTTGAGGCTTTGGTACATCGAGGCATATCGAAGCCGAAGACCTTAAGATTTCTTAAATATATCAGCTTGATACAATATCTTCTAAGAGCAGCCAGCTAAAGTGCATGAAGGAATATAATGCAAGGAAGTGAAGTCGACGCACACCTAGCCCACACAGCTTGAACAGAAGTTTGATTTCTAGCGGACAATCAACTTCAGGCAAATCACTTTTTCCGATAGAGTAAAATAATTTAGGACCTGCTATTCTCATTTATACACCATAATTAAAGCAATGACCAACTTATATCAGTTCTAATTATGAACATACACATTTCCTAAAATATTATTAATTTAAAATGAACATAAAGCCAAAAAGCCTTGAAATTCTACAGTATTTAATATTTAAAAGTAATAGTTGAATAACTAAGCCGTGGTAGACGATTTCGTCTTCATGCTAATATTAATTTAGATTTAATTAACATTTATTAATTGATTTAATTAACTTTATATTAGAAAATAAAATATATTTTTGTCTACTTAATAATACTTTTTTTTTTTCATCCCCAGTTTTCCCTCACAATTTTCAAGAAACTAATTCCACTGATTTTACCAAGTTATTGAGCCATAATCAATCATTGTTAGTTTTAAAGTATTGTCTTTACTTCTCATATCAACCATGTTAATAACCGCTGTCAATAACCATGGAGCATGGTCACTAGTTGTACTGCAATAACTTTAAGCGCCGGTTTAGAATCACAGGTTCTGATACTCTGGCAGTTTCGAGTCCTGCTCGAATTATTATTTCTTTAAATANACTTTTTCGCAATTATCTCCCACTCAAACGCTTAGGGTAAGGAAGGGAGTCGCAATCTACAGATAGCCACCCTATTTTAAACACCCATGTTACTGAGCCCATTGCAGACTATTGGCTCAGTAACATGGGTGTTTAAAATAGGGTGGCTATCTGTAGATTGCGACTCCCTTCCTTACCCTAAGCGTTTGAGTGGGAGATAATTGCGAAAAAGTAAAATAAGGTGTACAGGTGGTCTACGAGTCCCCTACTGGGCTTAGAGAAGGAACTATCGCACAAATTATGGAACCCCTGGATTTTCTCGTTTTATTAGGCATTTGTGTAACAAGTTGTCACTGACCTTATTCATATCGCATTTTGCAAGTAATAATTACCACATAGGCACCATATTTAAATGGATGATGTAAGTGCTTACCTACATTATTGCTAAATGAACGATGCATAAAGCAGACAAAAAAATAATTTATATGAAGGGACAGATTTGTTTGATTTATTTCACTTATTTTCAACATGTTAAAATTATTTTAATTTTATTCCTAAAAATGTATTTATTATACGCTAAATAACAAATTTATATACAATAATGTTTATATGCTTAGAAATTTTTCAAAAATTGTATTAGTTGTGAGTTTTTGCTCAGGTGTGGAACAATGTTTAATCATAATTTTTATATCATTGTTTTCTTAAACAAATTGTTCTTTTTATTTATTAATCTTTAATGAAAATATTAATTTTTAATAATTCAATTCATTTAAGAGTTTGAATTCTATACTGTTAATAATAATTTATTGTCATATGTCTTTGGTACCTGAGAAACGAGAATAAAAATTTACATTAAAATAAAAGCTCGAATTTTTGGCTATATGAAACCTTAATTTATTTAAAGTTTTTTTTTTCATTATTGGCGGCTTAGGACAAAGATTAAAAAAAAACAAAAAACGAAACAGTAATTTAAATACAATATGACATAGTATAAAACTTTATTCATAAATAAATTGGGAGGATATATAGAGATTTTTTTTTTCGTATGAAGACCAACCATATAAGTTGTATTACTCCGATTCTCCCAGTCCGGGACACATGGATGTGTCTGGATGGATGACAGTGAATAACTTTCATAAATATTAATTTTCTTGTGGTATTTAATCCCACGTAAATTCCAACTATTATTAGTGCAAGGGAACAGAATAAAAAATCTAACTGTCCCAGCCAGGACTCGAACCTGGATCTCCTGCTTTACAGGCCCGTGCGTGATCCTGATCGAGTCCTGGCTGGGACAGTTAGATTTTTTATTCTATTCCCTTTTACTAATAATTGTTGAATGATTTTCACTTCGCCAGGATTGTAAATCAAGGCTGAACCTGGACGAATAGGTCTCCTCTAGCCCCTACTAATCAATTTGTAAACAGATAAGAAAACAGCTGGATCTAACATAACCTCTAATTAAAAAAAAAAAAAAAAGGCCTGAGGTTTTCAAGCTGAGTCATTTTCTTTCAAAGTTTATTAGACCGGTGCAGAGAGCGAAAAGGCGGGCCCGGGGGGTTATCCGAGACAAAAGGGGCACTCTCTGCATAAAAAATTTGGAACCCCCCTGAATTATAGGTGGGCGGTGGGGAATCGCGCTGCCCCCACCCACCCCATCCCTTATTCAACAATGAGTGATGTAAGGGTTGTTCTTCCGATCCCGCGAAAAGTCTAATTAATAGATGGCAGCGCCCTGAACCGGGTCTGTGAGGCCACTTGATGATCGAGTTAATGAAACAACGGAAAGGTCTGGAACTACTGAAACTTTAAGCAGGCGGGCAGACAAACCACATTATCATCAGCCCCATTGTTTAGCTATTCACGAACAATTTGAATCAACTTGGATCTAATGTGTAATTAGTGAAAAAAAAAAAAGGAATTTAATGCGGTCACCTAGAGCGACTGGGGTACAGAAACATTCAGGTCATGTCCATGTCTAATTAATTGTTAGGTGGTCTGCAAGGGTAAGGTTTTTTTTCGACCTGCTGAATTACGTGGGTTTTTTTTTTTCCCCAACCCTGTTAGACAAACAGCTGACAGTTTACTGTAACTAGGGGAGGTTAAGTACTAAATTGAGATGAGCGAATCAAACTTCGAGAAATGAGGATCATTTTCTCTTAAATGACATATATTAAAGTAACGTTAACGACATAAGGAGAAATTAATCGATCTTATAAATTAATTTAGTTTTAAAATGTTTAAATTGTTTCTAGAAGCACTATCGAATAAGTTAAAAACTTTTGAAGCATTTAGAGTATTTATAAGGAGAGTTTGTTGACCGTAGATATTGTTCTGTACCGTAGATGATTTTAGATGGGGTTCGGTCAAGTTTTGGATCTACCTTGACCGAACCCCAATTAAAGTATTTATGTTGGTATTGCTTGTTTTATTGACTTTCGTAAAATGAAAATAGATATTTCACCGTATAACTCAAGAAGTATACACTTCTCTCTTTAACTCCTCTGGCATATCTGGAGTGAAGGTGTTCATTTATTTACATTCTTAGTACTTCTAATCCATGTCGCTTCCATAGTGATAGTCCATAGATAGACCAATATTGTATCTTTGAATGAGGTCACCACTCGTGTGGGTGATTAGCCCAGCGGGAACAGTTTCGTATCTTTGGTAACAACTGTTAACCCTTAGGAGAAAGGGTGGCCAGGATGTACCCCTAGCACTGGCTCCCCTAACATGGAGGGGATAACACAAACAATTGCATCGAATCGCAATTAGAGACCTACCACCACCAATTTGGAGTTTTCTTCTCCATTTTATTAACTTCTTTGTTTCCGTCACTATATATACTGAAATTCTTTTGGAGGGGCAATTTCGTCTTTCGCTTTCGAAAATGTACCTCGGATGTTCCACAAAAAAAAATTTTAATTACTTACGTTTTGCAAGTAATAGCTACATACTTAGTTAAATAAAGAAAAAACAACTAATTTCTGCTAATAAACTGTAAAACTATAATTGATAGCACAGGTAAATCTTTAGTCCTAATTGTTTAATTTAGTTGCAGTGTTCCTTCATCGCAGTATATTTTCTGTTCTTGAGACTATAAATAACATATATCATGAATATAATAAAAAAATGAATAACATGAATATAATAATGCATTAACTACTAATGCATCATAAAAATTATTTTGTCATGGCGAAACTCCAACTGCTTACTAAATAATTGTAGGTCATAGAAAAAAAAAATCATTTCTGAAACACCGCAGTATTTCTATAAATTTCATGTTTATTTAATAAAGNATATATATATGAAATACTGGTTATAGTAAAGATACAAATTGATATTATTTACATTATATACCCTCTCTGATGTCTTTTTTAGCTCGCTTTGGTTTATTTAATAATACATTACAAGTTTAAATATTTATTGAAGCCATACATATATAAAATCGGAAATAGCTCAGAAAAGAGTCCGACACGCAAACTAAAGTTGTTGATGAATATTTGTTTATCTACTATTAGATGATTTTAGTTGGGGTTCGATCAAGGTAGATCCAAAAAAAAAAAAAAAATTAAAATTTATAAAGTGTATTTTTTAAAAAGATTATCTACTAACGTTTCGGCTTGCATTGTAAGCCGAAACGTTGGCAGATAATCTTTTAAAAAAATACACTTTTTTAAATTTAAATTTTTTTTGGATCTACCTTGACCGAACCCCAACAAAAATCATCTAATAATAATATCTACGGCCAAAAAACTCTCCATTTGTTACCACTTTTGTGATCCATTAAAATTTCATCTTTTTCAATTCCCAGTAAAATAACGTTAATTTTTGCATTTATATCAGACATCCTCAACGAATTATTAATTGTACTTAATTAATACATTTATGTAAATAATCTAAAAGGTTATTTCCACCACCAATGAATATAGAACTATCATACCTTCTATTCTCAGTCTTCATTGGTTTCTTCAAACCATCTTCTATTGGCGAGCACTTTCGGACATTGGCAGTTGAATACAGACAGTGACAGTGAACCCATGTATTCGGCCTCGAAGATGGACAATGTCCGAAAGCGTTCGCCAACAAAAGATGGTTTACAGAAACCAATGAAGACGGACAATAGAAGGTATGATAGTAATACATTTATACTGTAGGTAAATCGGAAACAGCTGTTAACCACCTACCTCCACCTACATCCATGTTAAAGGAAACACTCTTATTTTTTACTTATATGAGTCAAATTAATAGTATACAATAAGTATACAACATTTGACGGAAAGTGACAGATGAGGTCTGAGGAATCGCTGCCAACCACTTGCGAGTAGCCAGCATGTCCCCCAAGATTTAGGGTGGGGGTAGCGAGCTGCCAGCTGCCGGCAGTAGCAGGTGACTCTATAAATATGCAAGCGGGGATCAATCGGTGGCTAGCACTTGCACGGTGGTCAATAGGGCGAGGAGCGGTCGTGGGAGCTGGCGGCTGGTCTCCTACGCGCCACGTCACCTAAACAGATCAATTCCCGGGCAACGTCTTGGTCCCCATGCACACACAACCCCAAATGTTCTCTCTAAAATGGCCACTTAACTCCAACCTTCTGGGTAGTGAGACGAGAATAACAAACGGACACTATTGACGAGGGACGATTACCTAAACTCCTATTTTAAAAATTGACGGGCTAATGGGATCTGCTCTTCGGCACGGTATTGTTGAAAGACACCTTGAAATTGTGCTATCTCTATATAAACAGATAAGCCTTCGTAATGGGCTCTTGATCACTTCAATATTTAAGCATGCCGGACCTCGAAAACACATTTTTATAACAGTTTCACATTCATTCTATATTGATAAAGTACTCACTAAGGAAATTCATGAAGTACTCACTAGTGTAAAAACCCAATTCAATCATAAGTTTTTAAAGAAATCAAGATAATCATGTTGTTCATAGGGATCAACGTTTGAAACATTCACCAAATGTGTAATTTATATTGGAAAGTCCGGTAGTTCCGGCTGAATATGACTCTCCTAATTAACAATAATGGGTCATTTACCGTTTCTTCTTCCGGGTCGGACCGTGTCAATTTGTTGTTAGTTGCCGAACTTTCCCACATCATGTGATGGCTTCTTCAGGTCTGAAAAGAGAATATATTTTTTTTTTTTCTCTTTTCAGCTCTAAAGAAGCCATCACATGATGTGCGAAAGCTCGGCAAATAACAACAATTTGACACGGTCCAACCCGGAAGAAGAAACGGTAAATACATCTGACGACCGTCGAGGCCTACGTGAACAATAACGGGTCAGTTATATGTGGTGGAGGTAACCAGATTATATGAGTTGAGGTGAGGATGGGAGTGTGTGGATAATGTCTCAGAATGGAGATGAGGCTTGCGGAAGTGAGGCGACATCAGTAAAAGGTCTTCAGCGAGTGGGATTTAAGTACGGGACATGAAAAAAAAAAAAAAAAAAATCTGATATTCTCTAACCAATAACAGCAAAAATAAGAAATGGGATTGGTGTGAAAGAAATTGTTGATGTGAGGCGGTCGCGGGACCGCGGGAGATGAAGGCAGTGTGGTGATGTGCATTGTCCAAGTCCCGCCAGATGGAGGCGGACATGTGCGACGGGATGCGGGCCCGCAATTGATTCAGCCACCCTCTAAATAAGGGATGATTCTGTAAACAGCTTAGTGGCTATGCTTCTGCGCCCTTCCGACAATTCTAGTTAGCCGCATCATTGCAGCTACTTTCCCAGCAACATTCTATAATCTTACCCTCCAACACTTAGCTCAATTTCTAGAGATAAATCTCATTTATGCAACCCATTCATCCCCTTCCCTTCCAATTTTTATAAAACTCTCAAAATATTTAGATTTACTAACTTTTCAAGATGATATCCTTATTTTTTTNCAGCAACTACTAGAGGTACCAAGCCAAGGAACACACATGCATACACATATGCCAATTCACTTCCCTAGGAAATGTAATTGGTATTAAAAATAATCATGTACAGAATGAACAACTTAATGAAGTGTTATGAATTTTTTGAAATTAATTTTTAAAATGATTCTTAAAAAGTTAGGAGTTTAAAAACCCCAAAAGTATGACTAAATTTCAAGGAATAATATTTTTATAAACATGTAAACAACAAACAAAACAACAGCAGTAGATAGACACTACTAAATACATTAAATAATTCAAGCATTCTTTTATCCATTCCTACTCTTCTATTGGCCTCCCGAAAGCCGCTCGTCTTTCAAATTACAGGAATCAATCAGGGACTTCATGTCCCACAGAATATGTATTTATGCTCATACATAGACTTTTTACTAAGAGCTTGGAAAGTCGTAGAGCGGAGTCGTCGAGGATTCATTGTTCACTGGGGCTGAAAAAAATTTTTTTTTTTCTCTGGCAATTTCTTTCTTTTTTCTGTGTGTTTTTTGATAAATTTTATGGTAGCTTCCTACGACTAATTTGTAGAAAAAAGTAGTTGAGAAAACTCCTCATGTATCAACTAGGTTTACATAGAGGACCTATATCATAATGGTTGATAAAGGTCACATTGGACTATGTATCTCTATGAAATTGAAAAAAAATGAAGTTGACTACTAATAATACATTGTAATGTATTTCGCCTCCTGGAGGATGATGTAGACCACCCCATCTTTCTTTTGCTATATTTAATAATAAAAAAAATAAAATTCTATCTTTGTGTAATACCCACTCTACACAATCCGATTTCAAAAGGAATAACTTGCTGATATACTAGAGAGAAATAAAATATCGATGTTTTGAATATATATTTTTTTTAACGGATAGATAATGAAATATATACTATTCGGTACAGTCACTTTCATCTACAGTGCCAGTGATGACTCCTATAATAAGAATAGATTTCAATCAGTCCTTTCAATCCAAAACCCGGAGAATAATTGCAAATGCTCTCTATTACGTATCCAATTCATCTCATCACCACGATCTTAACATTCCTTTTGTTCAAGACTTCACTTCTTCCCGCTTCACCCTTTTCTACAGTAAACTGCCATACCATCCATGTCACTAGCACAGACCATGTCTTCTAACTCCAACCCCTACAACCCTCCCCGTCGATTCAAGAGGCCGAAGATGGCCTCGTGCCCTCCTAGGAACACATTTTTTATTTGATTTCTGAGTGGTGGCATTGGTAACCTTCTCTTCTCATGTGATTGACATTGAATGTAATTTTTACTTCATTGTGATCAAATTACAAAATGTTTTTATTTAACAGAACTTAATAAATAAATAAAAGTTTAATAATAGAATAAGAAAAAAAAATTATTTTTACAGTTTAACATTTTTCTTCTTAAGATTTTATAAGTTTGATCAATTTATTATTTGATCCCCTTATTTAACGGCCTCAGCGATTACCTTCACCCTTAAATGCCATTGTGACAGTAATATCAAATTAATTAATTTTTTTTATGTTCATCTTTGACATTAGATTGAAAATTGTATTAATTTAAAGAGTTTCAACTACCCAAAAGTTTTATAATGAATTTTATGAGTTTTCTAATATGGCTATTTTTAAATTAACTATTTTGATTACAGTGAAGAGAAAAATAATGAGTTATAATGTAATATTCAAAAGGAGAGTTTTTTTGACCATAGATATTATTCTTAGATGATTTTAGTTAGGGTTCGGTCAAGGTAGATCCAAAAAAGCACAATTTAAAAAAATGTATTTTTTAATAAAGGATTATCTGCCGATATTTTGGCTTACATTGTAAGCCATCTTCAGGGCTTTCATGAAGACGAGTGAGGACGTCCTGTCCCTAAGTTCACATTTCCATGACTGAGGAAATGTGAACTTCATGACTTTAATCTCCAGACATGGGAATGTGAACTTAGGGACAGGACGTCCTCACTCGTCTTCATGAAAGCCCTGAAAATGGCTTACAATGTAAGCCGAAACGTCGGCAGATAATCCTTCATTAAAAAAAAAAAATACATATATTAAATTTGTGTTTTTTTTGGATTTACCTTGATTGAACCCCAACTAAAATAATCTAAATTACAATGTAATATAAATCTTACTCTTTTTACTAATATTTCATTTCATATATATTTTTTAATGAACAAGAACGGATAAATCATCATTAAAAAATTATTGTTAATCATGTTTGTTTTGTTTTTTTAATTTAATCTCAAAAAGTTTTTTTTTTTTTTTTTTTTTTAGACGAATTAGTCATATGTACTGATCAGAGTTTGTAGCATATGGCGTAAGAATAGCTGGAAATAATTTCTTCATTGCTCTCTGCATTATTTGAAGCCACTTTCAACTTGTACAGATTAGTAAATATTGAGGAGTTTCTCTTTGTTTCGAAAGGCGCAACTGTGAGTTGTCAACCGTGCCCATGAATATTTGACAATGTTACTTGGTTGACTGTGAATAATTTCCCAGAGAGGTATCTGAAGGGGGAGAGGCCGAGGAGAAAAGTTTCAGCGAGGCTCGGTCTCCTCTTACAGAAGGCGCCATTAAATTCCCAATCTCAATTATTACTGAGAGCAATAGAGACGTGAGTGGGGGCGGGGGGCGATCGTGGTGACCCGAGATCCCGCGGAAGTTGGGGGCAAGAGCACGCATGTCTGATCGGCGGGGGCTTGTAGGAGCTGCCTGTTTTCCCTGCAACCTGTCTGCTTCCCACGCTCGTCATCAATCTTTCACGGGGGCTCTTGGGTCCTCCTCGCTGGCTTTTCGCCATGTCCCCACGCGTAGAGCAGAGAATGTATAAATCAACCATGTTCGCCCCATCCGTTACAGGACAGTTTGGACAGTCCTCCTCTACGTCGAGTGACTTCCACATTCCTACTGCATAAGAATGACGAGGAAGTATGACAGTACTAGCAATAATTATTTACTAAAACTTTTGTTGAGAAAGAGATTGTAGAACAGTTCAAGAATGAGGAAAGTTCATTTAATACATTTTTTTTGTTGTATTTAATCCCACGTAAATTTTACTAATTTTTAGAGCAAGGGAACAGAATAAGAAATCTAACTGTCCCAGCCAGGACTCGAACCTGGATCTCCTGCTATCCGGGCCGGTGCATTTACCAATTATGCTACTGGGACCAATCTGATAAGTTATTAAATTCCCCGCACTAGTGTCGGCCTCGGAGGTTGGACTTTTGACACTAGTGAGGGGAATTTAATAACTTATCAGACTTGTCTCGGTAGCATAAATGGAAAATGCACCGGCCCGGATAGCAGGAGATCCAGGTTCGGGTCCTGGTTAGGACAGTTTGATTTTTTATTCAGTTCCCTTGCTCTAAATATTAGTAAAGTTCATTTAAGCTCATCTTGGTTAATTTAATCCAAAAATTTATTTATAATTTATCTATTTATTTTAAGGTCAATATAGACTTTATTTAAGGACAACAAAAAGACAAATGATGAACAAGGTAAACAAGAAAATATTGGCATAAGAGGCACGTTAAGAAAGGAAGTACTCCTCCAGGAAGGTTCCACGGTCATACGAAATCCTCCAACCAAAGTTCTATTTATTCATATCTCAGGGATCTGCATCAACTGGGCAAACGTGTTACATTTGTGTGGGTGTCGGGCCAATCTGGCATTCCGGGGAATGTAGAGGCTGATAGGGCAGCAAATGAGGCTCATGGCCTGCCAGACATATTGCCCGTCGCTCTGACCTATCGTGAACTGTCTTTGCCTCTTACTAAGGGAGGAGAACGAACTATGGAAATAGTTTTGGATGGATTACCCCCGAACAACATTGCACGCAATAAAGCAGAACCCAGTCAAGTGGTTAACTTCGTTGCACTCCAGCAGACGTGAAGAGGTAGTATAGGCCCGCCTTGGAATTTCCTATAAAAGGTTTACACTCGGATATTTGTTCGATCGTGGTTTTCCTCCTGTAAGTGCTGCTTGTGATGTCAACACCCCAGTTCGACATATAATCTGTGAATGCCCTACATATGCCATGACCAGAGCTAAACTCTCTGTTTCACGAGAATAAAAAATGTTTTGGGAAATGACCAACAGGCGGTGTAATGAATTTCCTAAAGTAGATAAACGTATATAAATTTTTTTTTCTAATAATTTGATTTATTTTTGACTCGGGTGCTAGGGCCGTGATAGCTGTAGTCGTCCAAAATTATATATCCTCCTCTTTCTCAAACCGAAGTCAAATAGGAATGAAACTCTCACCTCTATGTCCGACGCAAGAGTCAGCCGGCGCTGCTAAAATTATTAAACCATCACATATCCACATCGTGAAAGGACGTTGACACATCATATTCACCATTAAGGAAGGAAAAAGAGGCCAGAATTCTATCACTTTGAAAATGACTACAAAGGGTTAAGGCAGATTGTTTAAACGAATACTTAAAAACATAGCTACGAGTAAACACCAGTTAGTTGAGGACGTGGTTTTTTACCACACATATTATTGGCCAACACCCCTCTAGCTCTAGGAAAGATTAAACCAATATTCTGGATACACAGCCATTAAAAAATGCAATGCAATAGTCAAATTTAAAAAAAAAACCCTTATTTATTTTTTGTACAATTTGAAAGATAATATTTTACATTTTGACAAATTTTACTAATTAAAAAATAAAATTGAAAGACCACGAAAAACACGAAGTCCCTACTTACCTTCCGTGACTCCCTCAAGTCACTAAGCTAATTCCAGGCCTGCAGCGTACATCACAGAATACAGATACAATCCTCCACCATAACCAAATATAAACTCTAATATACACCGTCAAAAGAGGTCACCAAAGACAATTTCAAATTTAGCGATAAACCGACCTCCCATGCCACTTGCTTCAAACACAATGCCACTTATTTTTTATTTCCTACCGCCCACGAACAAGAATAAAATATTATAACGATATCTTCCAATCTGTTTTACTACTAAACATTAACGGACAAACACACACAAAAAACAACAAAAACCAGAACGTCTAATTGACGTCGAAATGACGAATGAGACACTTCTACACACATGCAGGTGACTGATGTAACCAGACTGTATTATCTACCAAATTCAATAGATATACAGTAGCTGCGTAATTTATGCAGTTTATCCATGTGTTCCATAAAGATAGATGTAAAATAAAGTACACGGTGAAATTTATCCATGTATCCAACATATAGGCTGGTAAAAGCAATGAGCCCAATAAAACATATGAACCAAATTCATCTAACCCTATATACTACACCCTGTTTATTTATTTCTCATTTAAATAAACTATTTGAGTCATCAGAATAAATAAAGTAAAGGGGTAACGAGATAGCACTATAATAAATTAGCATGAGGTTAAGCTTCTCTAAGTATGAACTAATAAAGAAAATACAAAAGTGAGATTTGATTTCACAAATAAGTATTGAAGATTTGAAACAAGGTTACGTATTATTTTTGCATACCTTGTCATTTTGCCTGTTTTTTCTTATTGTTTTTTATTTATTATTAGAGGGGGAAATAAACTATAGGAGTACAATGATAACGTGAAAAATTACAAGACTGCTTTATTGAAATGACTGTGCAATACTTGCCAACTATTTTACTTCGAAGGCCTTTGAATACTAAGGCATCTAAAAGATATACGAGAAGCAGCGTTTAAAAATTATATTATTTAGAAAAATTACAAATTTACATATGTAATTGAGTCTTATACATTTTTTTAAAATTAACTAATAGTTGCAAAAGTAATAACTATTTATTTATTTGAAGATTTTCTACGTTCTCCTCTCCCCTCGCGATCTCTGCAAATTTGAGTTTAACAGTTGACAAATTCTTTCAGATTTATACATTTCTTTAAAATTCTAATAACAACCAACATTTTAACGGTTTTTCACTTTCAGGTTATTTGAATAATTCAGCCTCTTATTAATGCTAAATTTTTCAGAAAATCAACTTTTTTATCATTCAAAAATTAAATACTAACATACTAAGAATAGGAAATAATTGTGAACATCATATGATTTTACTTATCAAGTAAAACCATAGTTCAAATGATAATTATTGAATATTTATTTTAGGGCTATGTGTCGTTGTATTCCGCTTAAATATGGAGCTCAGGATCAATTGCCTATATATTGAATAAAATGTAGTTGAAAGTAATAAATTAAAAGTGTCTTCAGTAAGTTATACTGCAAAAATACTATTTTCAAGCCAACTATAAATATAAAATTCATATTAAAAGAATACAACAAAAATGTACTAAAAACATTCTTAAATTCATTAATAAAAAATATTTTTTACATTAAAAACAACTGCCAATAATGATGATTTCTGTATTAAAATTTTCCACAAAAATTAAAGACATCATTGTATTTATATTTTAAATACATGCGTTTTGTTCGAAAAAGAGCTCTGAGGATGACATTTATGACCCTAAAAGATCTCAACGAATGTAAAAAAATTTGATGCGAAGATTTTGTACTTCAATGATTGCAATACTATAATGACATTTTTTGTAATCAAAACATCCAGAAAATCCTATGCACCATAAAGACAATGGTGTTATATTAATAATAAATAAAGACAACCTTTATATTAATTTAGTCACTATTTAAGCGAAAAGTAAATGTGTATATTAATATAATTTATATCTTTTAANAATATAATTTAAATAAGAAAATTTTACTTATTTATATTAATGAAAGCTTCTAAATTTAATATTTACTAAGATATTAATTCATAATTAGCAGGAGACCCGGGTTCGAATCCCAGCTAGGATATTAAGATTTTTTTATTCTATTCCCTTGCATTTCTTGTATATTCATAATTAGTGTTTATTCTATTAGACTACATTAGAATGGTAAAAACACAGTTTAAATAATCGTTTGAGCAAAAAAAATAATAATATAAAGCATTAAAACATAAAAAAAAATATTAAAACTAAATTTAAATAACACAAAACAGACGACATACTATATAGTGCCAATATACACTAGTGGTTTATACCCCTAATAAAATAACCATTCACTCACTATTTGAACAGGATATATACTTCTTTTTGACAGGATATACACAATATATATATTTTTATTTAAATATTATATCATAACTGTAATACATTGTCTGTAGATACAATACAAATGAACGAGACGAAATGATAAACCTTAAGGAATTAAAGTAAATCTGTTCGGTCCCACGGACTATTGATATCCTTCTTCGTTCTAATGACAGAAGAAAGAGGATTGCATCACCATTTTGCCTCTGAATTATATATGGAAGCTGTAAACAATCCCCCAGGGGGAGCCTAACAAAGCTAATGGATTCCATTTAATTGTTGGCCACAAGAGCCAGGCAATAGGGGGCAGGGACGAAAGTGGAGTTACCATTAAATATTAGCGTGGGACGGGGCGGTTGTAACAAGAAGGATTTTTCTCTATTTCTTTTGAATGGTAATTGTGAAGCAGACTCCTTATTTGATGCGAGTAAATGTAGAAGAAAAAGGAGACAAGAGGAAGATATATATACAAATCAAACACTTGCAAGGATTCCTTTTCTCTTTTTCTTAAAGAAGACATGTAAAAGAGTAAGGACATTATGAGTACTTCCAGGATAAAGCACAACGCTCATGCATTAAAAGGATTAAATAAATAATGACAATTTTTAGTGTAATTTTGATTTCAAATTCAAAATCAATATAGCACAAAAGAAATATTAACAGGATTATAAATGAGATGTTCACTTTATGAACTAAATTTCAAATTTTTGTTCTTCTACGTGTAACTGCAAATATATAAATATTATTTTTGTGGTATTTAATCCCATTAACAATTTTTAGTGCAAGGGAACAGAATAAAACATCAAACTGTCTTAGCCAGGACACGTACGTGCTTTTTCTTTTTACGCTACCGTCCTGGCTGGACAGTTAGATTTTTATTCTGTTCCATGCACTAAAAATTGTTAAAACTTACGTGGGATTAAATAACACAAAAAAAATAATATTTATAAAATTGAAATTTAAAAGTAAATAACGAGATTCATTTAAACAGCTTGACAATGTAAGATCCTCCGATCATAAGATATATATAGAAATATTCGTCAGCCTCGGAGGTTGGACTCTCGACACTAGTGCGGTGAATTTAATGACTTATCAGACTTGTCTCGGTAGTTTAAGTGGTAAATGCACCGGCCCGGATAGCAGGAGATCCAGGTTCGTGCCCTGGCTAGGACAGTTAGATTTTTTATTATGTTCCCTTGCACTAAAAATTGTGCAAATATATATATATCGCGTTATGTTTGTCTTTGGCTCCCTTAGGAATTCCCAGGTAACCGGCTTTTATACAGATTTAAAGTAGTTGTTTCCTTCCCACTGCAGAATTTACTTCCTTGGTTCCTTCCTTTATAATACTGTCCCCACACATTCTCCTTCTTACATTTATGAACTCCTTACTTTCACCTCCTCAGTCCATTCACGCCACACTAGATCCCGTACCTCTGATCTTTACACTCCCTCTCATAGAATTGCTTCATTTCGCTCTTTTCTAGCTAGTGCCTTTGAAACTCCCTCAAATATTTGACACGCTCCTTCTCTTTCCATATTCAAATCCCTTCTTTTTCAGCTTCTCCTATCCAATCAAACTAAATCTTCTTAGCTATGAATTTAAATTTCGACTTTAAAGTTTGCAGAACATTAATAGTATTCGATCCTAAATGGTTGAATGATTGTAATGCGGGTGTGGAATATATGTTGATTAATCGGATTAGTGAATGAATTAGAGTGCGGGCTAATATTTCAGCGAAATGAGTACTTCACTATGAATTTTACAATTATAAACTTACCCTTTGTTTTTTGTCTTTCCCCTTTATTTTTGGTTATGAATTAATAATTTACAATATCAGCGTCAAGGCAACGTTATTTATTCATTTAATTTTCACCATATCTATTTTATAAATACTCATTATTTTGTTTTGTTTATTTACATTTATATATTTCTTTGAGCCAGAAAAGGCTTATTGTAAAATACACTTAATGTTATTTGAGGTGACTCTGTCAGCCCCAGAACAAAATGTATTTTCTTCTTTTATTAAGGCTGAACCCTTACCCCTCTCATAACTCATGAACAAACTAGGATCACCGCTGCTAAGAACATAGTATTTATTTACTTTTATCTACAACAACAAAATATGGTGAATTCACGCAGCTTTTGCGTGACAGACTTTTATAAGTATTATATCGTTTTTCAACTCCTTACTCCTTCAATGACCTTGAAATCCCTTCTGTAAAAGACGTTATCACAACCCGTTTCAATAAATTCCACTCTGACCTTACCATGCACCCAATCCTTTAACCCAAACTCTATCCAGTATTAGCCATCCTAAATCACGCCGCCTGAATAGGAAATGGCCGCGTGACCTCCTCATTGCCAATACTTCCTAATAACAATTTTTTGAAAAACAAACAATTGTATATAGTGAATTAGGAGTACTGCTTTTGGGCAGCTTCTCCAACAAGCGAAATACACGCAAATGTTTTTTTAATTAATTTTTTTTTATTATTAAGGTGACAACATGAACAGGTTCCTGAATGAGAATTGGCGAGAAATCATTGATGAACTCAAGCCTGCGCTGACAAAGACGTTCGGAAATCTCGCCAAATCCATCCTTCAGAACATGTCAAATTTGGTCCCCTTTGACGTCATGTTCCCCAAGAAATTCCCCCTTTAAGAGGCCCTAGTTGGGTCACCCCTTGATACCGTCCAACTACAATATTCCACTGGCCTTATATTTTATTCTGAAAAATTGAAGAAGAAAAAATTATTTTTTTAAAAATCACATTTATAATAAATAGTTTTTTAAATTTACCAAAAATTTAAACTAAATTAAAGTTTTCTAGGATAAATAGAAATTTATTGTATTAATTAGTATGTAAGAACAATTTATAATTTTAAAAAATACTGCTATTTTCAAGTTATTATCATTTTTTACAAATTAAAATATTTCTTTCTCATTTAGATCAATATCATGGATCAGCATCATGACAAATATTTGCCAAATATCATTTCAATATTTTTTTATAATTTAGATTTATTTTATGGGTATGTAGAATTATTGCTCAAAGTAAACTGATAAAATTATCTTACTCTTTGAGAAAAGCAAATTTCCAAATATCACATGCACAACGATATGTCATATGCACAAATATCAAACATTTATCCAGGTGTAGAATCATTTATAAGTAGTTACATGCCTTTTAAAAGTTATTAAGTTTTCTTTCTAAAACTAATAAAAATGATTCTAAGCTGGATCCATGAAGATATACGTGCAAAATGTACCACCTAGAGGTTTTTGAAAGTTTGTGCAAGGTTTAGTATAATGTTTTTAAGTTTTAAGTTTGTTTCAACTGTACTTAAATATCAAAATGTAACAAAAGTTTTGAAAGATAAGAAAAACTTTCTGGGATGTTCACTTCTCGGAGGGGATAAAAAAAACTTTCAAAATATCTACATTTTTCAGTATTTTATCACTTTACTTATAAGTAATTTATATTTGCATTTGTCTTATTTCAATTGTATATACATAAGTTGGTATAATTATATAACTATAATGTTAACAATTAATGTTATGAAATATTAAGTCATGATTATATTCTCTCTGGAGTTTTGCTCAATTATCGATTACAAACCCGCTTTTCTTTTTTTTCTAATATTAATATA
>KZ807471.1:82418-98490 GCA_000696205.2 Oncopeltus fasciatus | reverse complement strand
GTATATTATATATTGCTCATAACGCAAATTGTAGAGCTACTTTAATAGTTTATTTTTATTTTTTTTTTTTTTACTATTCATAAAACGTGAAGGTTTTGGTTTTGTTATGTAGAATACCTGCCAAAAGATTTGACACTTATTTCTGGGCAGGTATATTTGTGAAACTTATATAAATATATTTTGGGCAAAACTCTCACGAAACAAATAAGCGGGCTTTCCTCTCTAAAACCAGATTACTGACTGAATGTGGTCGTAATTTAGGACAGCAAAAACTTATCGAAATCTTTAAAAAAGCATTTTGTTGCAAAGAAAAAGAATGGTTTCCCTTTATGTAGACATGTTGTCTTTTTTACTTAATATTTATACAAAAAATAAGAAAGGAAAGAACATAGTACTGGCCCCTCCTGAAAGGATACAAAGTGAATGAACTTTATGGGCAGACATCCTCAGGCAACGTATTACTAAATCCTATCCCCTTCGCGGTTTTCTTAAGACTACCATCCTTTCCCCTGAAGATTCGTTAGCTATCAGCGCCGCAGAAACTTAACCTCTTTTAAAGGCCTATTCGCGATTAGTGAGCCGAGAGGAAAAAGATTGCCTAGGCGCGCCTTCCACAAAGGCACTAAAAGCTCTCCTCTTGAAAGGCGAATTAGCCAGGATCCTTTTTTCTCCGTCTTTTTAAGATGGCCTTATACCACAATGGCCTATCGAGAGGGGGAGAGAGAAAAAAAAACACCGAAGCCAGGGAAAAGGTGGGGTGGTTTTCTGGAAAGCCGGCAATTAGAAAGGCCTGCGTGTCCTGTTGGGATATCAGAGGCCGGAGAACTGGGGTATACACGGGGATAGGGTTACGCGAGAGGGCTGCCACCATTGAATGCCTGCTAATAAATAGAGGGTAAGGTTTCAGTCTAGTTCCTTCCGCGCTCCAAGGTGTGGTGCGACTCACAATGCACCGGCGACAGCCACTTACAGACAGCGCTCCTCCCACCTGTTATGACAGCACCTCCTGATTCATCAACAACATCAAGTAATTATGAAGGAGAGAGGACTAGAGACCATATGGGGCTCTAGACCATTCTCATTTGCTCATTCACTCACACAGCAGTGATGTCAAACCTTCAGACCATCAACTGTCCTGAGCCCCTCTCCGTCCGACTGGGCTAAAAGAAAAATATCAAGGGATATTTGATTGTGAGGATTGGAGTCCGACGACAGGGATTGGGCATATGGATTGGGATGAAATTGGAGTTTACTATGGAAGTGCCTGAAGCGGGTGGAGATAAGGTCTTTGACAAAAAGAATATTAAAATTAAAAATATCAAGGACGCAATAAGAAAATATTTTTTTTCTAATTTATCTTTTAAAATTTCTACCTGTCACATTTAATACTAGCTAATTTAATATTATTTAATAATTCCATTAAATTAATAGTTAACATCATTAAATATTATGCAGGATATACATAGTGTCTAGCGATTTCTCTGCAATTCAGACTATTGATTAAATAAAATTCTTCATGACTTCTGGAATATAAATAAATTAATAACAAGAATTATAAAAGTTTCTTTTTTTATAACTCTTTGCATAAAAAAGCACATAGATCTAATATTACTTGAAGGACAAACGTAGAAATGGCGTTCTCGGACCTAGTGGATATGGTCATTGTGCTATGGAAGGAGAATTCATCGCGAAACGATGAGCCAAGTCATCAAGGACAGGTTGCTTACATGACAAAATGAAAAAAAAATCACTTTTAAATCCCTTAAAATCGTAAATATCACTCAACAATTATATTTAAAAAATTGTTCGAGAATAGTTTGTTATCTAATAAGTTAGGAAAATCCGTCATTTAGGAGATGTGAAATCTTTCTATTTCCATGTGTCGTTAAAGATAGACAAAAATAGTAGTAAATGATGAAATATTATTTACACATAAAATTGTTCTCATTTAGAGAATAATGAGCACAAAAGGTAATACCAGTAAAGTGTAAGACTATATCAAGTCTATCCGACAAAGAAGAGTGTAAAAACGCCCACTCATCAAATTCACCTGCGTAAAATTCGTCCTTAATAAGCTTTTTNTTAAACAGCCCTTTCTTACAGGATCAAAAGTTAATAATTTTTGTTGTTCTTGTTTAACAACAAAATAAACAATATGCTGATCTGCTGATCTGTTTTCAATATCTGGATCATAAGCTGAAAGCTAAAAAGAAAAAAAAAATGAAATAAAATAAAAATAAAATCAACAATAAAACAAATAAATGGTCATCACTGTGCAGGGAGAAGGGGCCCATCGACCCCACACCCAATAAGTTTAGGCATTAATGCCCAGGAGGTCGCGAGGCCATCTCGTTTTTAGTCGCCGGGGAGGATTGTGAGGATTGGAGTCCGACGACAGGGATTGGGCATATGAATTGGGATGAAATTGGAGTTTACTATGGAAGAGCTTGAAGCGGGTGGAGATAAGGAATCTCGGACGAAAGGAATATTAAAGTCGTGATGAAGGGTAGAGTTGGACACAAAATATAGAGCGTTAGCAACTATTCAGAAAATTTTGGTCTGAAAGGATTGTATTCGTTGAATATTGGAAGGCTTAGCAGCACCCCACAGTTCTGCACCAATAAGCGTTTATCGTAAATATAACTTTTGAAAATTACATTTTACACCTGTTACGATCTATAGAAATTTTAAAAAATCAACATCAAGTTGGAGGGCCGGGTTCGATTTTCGGCTGAGGTACTTCAATTTTTTTCTGGCTCCCTGTGCTCTTTCAAATTTATAAGGAAATGAGGGATTACTTTACCACAATTATCATCATGATTTGGATGGCTGGTAGTGGCCCTTTACCAAAACGAGAGTGTAATAAATAGCTAGCAATTTTAACTCCTTCGAGTATAAGACGATAAATTCGTCATACTTGACGGTCAGAGTTGTAGTGAGGTGCGGAGAACCAGAAATTATTTTCATCTCCCTCGGTGGTGTAGTTGGTAGCGCACCCGTCCGGAAAGTGTGAGACCCAGGTTCGATTCCTGGCTGAGGTAGTTAGATTTGTATTCTGGATTCCTTCTACGATTGAAATTTGCTGAACAAGCTTGTAGAACGTAAGATATAATATATATTTTTCTAATATTTGTATTTTATAACATTTTCAAGGTTTTTTAAAGGGAAAAATTTATGAATGTACTCTAATACTCTACTTTCCCGACCAGTCGAAAGCAAAATTGTATTAAAATAGTAAATTGCGTCAAGAAACATGTTGAAAATATGAATTTTGAATGGTGCTTATAAAATCTCTGATTGAAGATAAAATAATCCGAGAATGTAAAAATACTTTCAGGAATGACAATTTTATCCTGATTCTTGTAGCAGTTTCCGCACTTAAGTCCAAAGCGAAACACCAATATATGTATACCAATCTTCATAAATTACAATAATATGTTTAGGAAAGTAAAGGACTCAACCCTTTATGATTGAAAGCACGAGAAGACAAACAGTGTTGTTTTGGTTAGGTATGTTGCTACAGACTTTCCGCGGAGGGTGCCAATTACCTGCACGGACGAGGGAGTTACACTACTCTGAAATCCTTACAAATTTTGTGACACTTACTTCCGGCAAAATCCACACCCAGATACGTGTCCTTTTATTAGCTGCTATATAGAAGGAAAAATAAAGGAAATTCTATTTTCCAATTCTCAAAAATTGTTTTCAGTGTCCTTTTGTGTTTGTTCAGGGCTCTCAAAACATTTAAATTTTGAAAACTCGATAAAGAATTTTTTTTACCTATTATTAAACTTTTTTTTTTATAAATTTGTTTGTGGTATTTAATCCCACGTAAATTTTAACAATTTTTAGTGCAAGCGAACAGAATAAAAAATCGAACTGTCCCAGCCAGGACAAGAACCTGGATCTCCTGCTATCCGGGCCGGTGCATTTTCCATTTATGCTACCGAGACAAGTCTGATAAGTTATTAAATTCCCCGCACTTCTGTCGAGAGTCTAACCTCCGAGGTCGACGAGTATATCGTCTTAGACTCGGAGAAGCTGACATTGTCAAGCTGTTTAAATGACTCTCGTTATTTACTTTTAAATTAAGTCATTTTAGATTAAGTTCTGGCTGGGACAGTTATATTTTTTATTCTGTTCCCTTGTACTAAAAATTGTTAAACTTTTTTTATCTTTACTGCAGGTCTATTAAAGAAATTTAAAAACGTATCATATTAAGGGAGATATTTAATAATGTAGCAAAGCGAGATGAACGGCTACAATCATTAGAAATAGAGAAACAAAATTGGACATTCCATTTTCTTTCCTGATAAATTTTCTTTACTGAAGAAATTGTTTGAAAGACCAAATATAAAGGTATCGGCGACATTACCATTACTTAGAGACTAATGTAACTCTTTATACAGATTTGTACGTACGATTTGACAGAAACCCACACCGGGGAAGGTTACCTCTTAAGATTGTGACAAAAGGGGTATAAACCACCCCTGCATGTTCTCGCGTGCTATTTTTAATATCTCGTCAAGTTTTAGATCTTTTTGGATAGGTTAAAAAAAAGTTTTTAAATTTTAAATGAACCCCACATATTTTTTAGCGGTAATAAATTGGTGGACTATCTATTCCTCCATTCTCCCCTCTTCATATGAAAGTTATCTCCATACTTATTTGGTCAAATTGGACTTATTTATCTTTAGATATAAATGCCAGAGAAGAAATTGGTTTTTCTTTAGCTGTTGAAGTAATAGGTTACTAATCCTGTTGTAGTAGAAGATAGAAGTTTACTCATTGAGCAGTGTCACCCATTCATGGGAGTCACTGAATGGACGTCTACAGCAGCGGGCCTGAGGTCAGCACCGGGGGCCGGCTTCTCTGACTGATTCGTCTATTTCCGCGTCTTTCTAGCGCTGACAAGGGTCAAATCCTACTTGATCCCGGCGACTCATTGAAGGGAGAAAACTCAATGATGCAGCTGGTGAATCACTCATTGTTCTCGGGCAGAGCGCACGTGCCCGCCCGAAAGAGCAGAATGCGAAACCCGTTAACTACGGCCCGCGACCTCTCTACTTGACACTTACTCATTGATTAAGCCTCTTCCTTTTCATTAAAATACACTCCGGGGAAGCGTGCCCTCCTCAGACATGGACAGTCTCTTTTCAGCCCTGAAGAAGCCATCACATGATGTGCGAAAGCTCGGCAAATAACACCAATTTGACACGGTCCAACCCGGAAGAAGAAACGGTAAATACTTCTGACGACCGTCGAAGCCTACGTGAACATGGACAGTCCACCTTGTTCGTCGCTTGCCAACAACACAGCTGTTGCTCTCGTCAGACCTGCTGCATTGCTCAGCCACTCCGAAACTATTAATGAGGAAAGTAGAATTTACCCCTCCACTGCTAGTTAAGCTCAAGAGGAGATGAATGTTGGATCTGTTTATGTATAATTTCGAAAAGTATAAGGTATAAATTGAGATACTAAGGAAATGAAAAATATACTTGTAGGTAAATAATCTAAAGGGTCATTATCACTACCAATGAATATAGAACTATCATACCTTCCATTATCCGTCTTCATTGGTTTCTGCAAACCAACTTCTGTTGGCGAGAGCTTTCGGACATTGTACATCTTCGCGCGGCCACGAAGATGGACAATGTCCGAAAGCGCTCGCCAACAGAAGATGGTTTACAGAAACCAATGAAGACTAATAATAGAAGGTATAATAATATACTTGTAATCTATCTGTCACAGCCAGGAAACAAATCTGGATCTCCTGCTTTCCGGGCCGGTACGTTTTCCATTTACGCTACCGAGACAAGTCCTGGTATTAAGTCCTAGCTGGGGCAGTTAGATTTTTTATTCTATTCTAAGAATTGTTAAAATTTACGTGGGATTAAATACCACAAAAAAAATCATAAACTTGTAATCGTTTCGCAATTAAAAAATATACAAATAAGATAAGAATAAAGGATGAAATGAGATAATTTAAGGAATAAGGTAAGTGGAATGAAATTTTTAAAACCTTGTGTTCACTGCTTCTTCAAGGAAGGCGAATGGTCAAAATTAAATGACATTAATTCTATGAACAATTATTTATTGGCCGACTAGTTTCTCGTTCTTAGACGCCTCTTCAGGAGCTTAAAACATATTATACAATTTATAACTAAGAATTTTCAGCGTTGACGTAGTTTTCGATGCGGAAGGCTCATAGTTATAAAATGCATACTACATTTTAAGCCCCTGAATAGACGTCTGAGAACGCGAAACTATTCGGGCAATAACTAATTGTTGATAGAATTATTGTCGTTTATTTTTATCCTTTGGCCTTCCATCAAGAAGTGGAAGGAAATGGTTTCGTCCAACTTAGGTTGTCCATAGAAAACAAAGTCAAAGACTTGAGACATAACAATCATTATGGAGAGACAAACACATCTTATTTCATTCGTATTAGTACTTTTAAAATTGTATTTTAGATATTAATAATATATATTTTTTAAATAATAAAAGCCAGTATCAATATGAAGTATTACTCATATATATTATATTTAATACTGCCTAATATAATTCTGATCACTAACTTTTAATAAAAATACCTTTCTATTTTATTTACTATTCTAACAGCTAAAAAATACGAATGGCGATCAAATTAAGCAAGCCAGAAGAAAAGTTTCAGCAATATACTTCATTTTGCAGTTGTCGGTCATAGGTAGGGCATAAAGTTTTACTAATCTTTGAAAAAAATTGAAAAATGTATTTCCTTTGTGAGGACCAACCTAAAACAATATCATACAATAATAGAAGTTAATAAACTTCAAACGTAAATCGTTATTTAGGAACAATTGTTAGTCGTATGGATCCTTTTTTAAAAAAAAAAGAAGTCATTAATTAAAACAAAAAAAAAGCATACAGAAATAAGTGAATAAATAATTTCGTCAACTGAAATAACTTTTAAAATATGACTATAAACAATTGAAACTTCACACTTAGAGGTTAGTCCTGTGAACCTCCTTATCAAACAGCTGAGCTAAACTATTTACTTCTGTTCGACATCTCTTATAAGATTTAGTTATTGCAATGAAAAGAAATATATTGATTCCAAGCTGTTCTGGACAGTTCAGTATACTATTTAGACTCAACAGTTTAGTTTACAGGAAGAAGACGCGTTGAATACACTTGCATCTTATTATTAGACTGCTTCACTTGTTGTTTTTATACAATTAAAGAATAACAATAATGAAAAGAGTTATTTTTAAATTACTACAAAATTATTTTATTGAAGCATCTAATAAATATTTATATTATTTGTTATACCAGTTAACTCGGGCTGATGACTCAAGTAAACCTAGTCCTAAGCTTTAGTTTCCGTACATTCACTATTGCATTTATTGCGAAGAAAGAGAATGAGAAAACAATTACCTAGGTACAAGAAGGACGAGAGGATGATACAGGAAATAGGTCGATGAAAAGTAATCTTCAAGGGAAGTGGCTCCTCCAGAAGAGGCATCTACTCAAATCCTCAAGCAATCTCGGAGAGGATACCAAACAATAATATTGTTAATCAAAGATAAAATTAAGGAGAGTGTAAAAAGTATCCAGAGAAAGTCCACAACAATTGTGGCTGGAAAGAAAGTTTTAACAGGAGGAACGAGGCCAGTACTGAAAGACTGGTGGTTTACCTCAACCAGTCTAGATTAAGGAAGGATACAACCCCCTATGGTAATATGAAAATCTACGAGAGGACTACTTCAAAGCCGTTTAGCCTCATGAGTCCAACAGAAAGTAGATGAGGCGTCAATCTTGAGCTGGAATCGAAACTTAAAAATCTGAAGTGTCACTTTCCCGAGTACACTCTGAGATCTGATACAGCGAAAGTTCAGAAAGAAAATTTCATAGAGGAGAAATTGGAAAGGTCCCAGTCAATAAGTTTTAAAAGAAAAACATATTTTTCAGCAAAGTACACTGGGTTAGTCCTGAGCCCCAACCGGTCTGCAATAGAAATCAAGTACCGAATTTAGTTTCTAGATTTTGAAAATAAGTGAGTCCGTCCAACATCTAAAATAAAAATACTCAATAGCAATTTCTAAAGAGCCCTCACTTTCTTGTTTTTGTTTTTTTTGCATAAACATGCTAAAAGTCAAAAGGCTGCTCGAGAGATAACAAACAGGCGTGGAGATGTAAAGTGAGAAGTTACTTAACACTTGGCTGACGAAACACTTACGAAGTTTTATGTTTAGTCAGTACACTCGAATGGCGAGTGAGAAACAAAGATGGCCGAGACAAGAGTCTGTTGCAAGCGAATAACAAGAAGATATCCGTCAGTCGATACGGAGGGAGTAAGAATAGGTAGCAAATAAACAATGTAAGAAACAAGAATTGTCATTTAAAACACGCCTAAGACACCCTCCAAAAGAGCATAGTAGAGAAAATATTGCTGAAGAAGACTTAGAGCGTGCAAGGATATTGCACCTTAGAACAAACAATTCAAGCACAAATCTCGTTTTCTGGTGTAACAGTAGAGGGATGAAATTATTATTACACTATATTTTATATTATTATAATAATGTTACATTATATTATTGGAGAGATATACACACACATATTATTAGAAGTTTTTTTTGTTGGGGTTTGGTCATGGTAGATCCAAAAAACACAAATTTAAAAAATTTATTTTTTAATAAAGGATTATCTGCTAACGTTTCGGCTTACATTGTAAGCAATCTTCAGGGCTATCATGAAGACGATAACACAAAGCCTGAATGGTCACTGATAGTCATGAAAATGTGATCTCTCGCCTTCATGATAGCCCTGAAGATGGCTTTCAATGTACGCTGAAACGTTAGCAGATAATTGCAAAAAGAACACCTTTTTTAAAATTTGAATTTTTTTTTTTTTTTTTTTTTTTGGATCTACCTTAACCGAACCCCAAATAAAATCATCTAATAATTACCTGTCAAAGTACTTTCCATGCAAGGAAATCTGATTAACTCAGCCGGGACTCGAACCCGGGTCTCCTGCTTCACGGGCTGGCATGTTACCATTTACACCACGGAGGCTAGCCAGATTATATTTCTCGCACTTCACTGGGAGTCTTCTATTCCCTTGCATTTATTGTACAAAAATTAATGTGGGATTAAATATCACACAACAAATACAATATTTATAAGAATGAAATATTTACTATTCNACTCAGATTATTGTGGCTTTAATGTGTCCCTCATCACTCGTAATCCTCGATTAGTGATGAAAATCTACGAAGCGTTTCGAAGGAACATTTTATTTAAAAAGGTGGTTTCTACTCAGATTATTGGTGGCTTTAATGTGTCCCTCATCACTCATAATCCTCGATTGGTGATGACAATCTACGAAGCGTTTCAAAGGAACATTTTATTTAAAAAGGTGGTTTCTACTCAGATTATTGTGGCTTTAATGTGTCCCTCATCACTCGTAATCCTCGATTAGTGATGAAAATCTACGAAGCGTTTCGAAGGAACATTTTATTTAAAAAGGTGGTTTCTACTCAGATTATTGGTGGCTTTAATGTGTCCCTCATCACTCATAATCCTCGATTGGTGATGACAATCTACGAAGCGTTTCAAAGGAACATTTTATTTAAAAAGGTGGTTTCTACTCAGATTATTGTGGCTTTAATGTGTCCCTCATCACTCGTAATCCTCGATTAGTGATGAAAATCTACGAAGCGTTTCGAAGGAACATTTTATTTAAAAAGGTGGTTTCTACTCAGATTATTGGTGGCTTTAATGTGTCCCTCATCACTCATAATCCTCGATTGGTGATGACAATCTACGAAGCGTTTCAAAGGAACATTTTATTTAAAAAGGTGGTTTCTACTCAGATTATTGTGGCTTTAATGTGTCCCTCATCACTCGTAATCCTCGATTAGTGATGAAAATCTACGAAGCGTTTCGAAGGAACATTTTATTTAAAAAGGTGGTTTCTACTCAGATTATTGGTGGCTTTAATGTGTCCCTCATCACTCATAATCCTCGATTGGTGATGACAATCTACGAAGCGTTTCGAAGGAACATTTTATTTAAAAAGGGGGTTTCTACTCAGATACATACGTAGTTCTTCCAGAAAACTTCAGCATCCTTTACTTTGAGCATCATCTTCTAATTTTTTGGATCCTTAAGTTTTGGAGTTTTGACTTTCCATCCAACATGAAAGTATGACCGGAGTCTTCACAAGGTTTTGTAACAGTTTCAAACATAGACCAAATTTTTATAATTATTATTAGAATTTGTCATTCTATTTCTTAGATGTCTTTGACGTTAATAGTATAAAAATGACGCATAGAGTACCCATGTCTTATGAATAAGACTAGGTATTCTCTTATGGAGAAATGATAATTACTTAATATAAATACAAATAAATTCGCTAAGGCAAATATATATAATATGTATTTGCTACATACTGTATCACTACAGTTAAGCACTAACCGTTGACGAGGATCTGGTTGAGGGCAGGCTCGCTGCCCCGACGGACCTGCAGGGGCACGGGCAGGCCGGAGGCGATGTGTTCGTCCGTCACTTCGATGTCCGTACCGACTCCTCCCAGCTTCTCTGAATCCCTGCAGTTCTGCAAGCAACACAATCACTAATCAGTCGGCTAATCAAGTGCATAATACATTTTGGAGTGAATAATAAATTAATAGTTGGTAATTATGGTGAAATAACTAAAAGACATTGCATACTAGTTAATACTATACAGAGAATAAGGGTGACAACTTATTTAAATGACGGGACATTTAAAATAATTTTATACTTTGGAAGCAACTAGTTGACCGTCGTGGATAGTGTATAGTGTAGTCAGAGATTCGGTGATGATTTAGTTACCAAAGAGCAGGAGTCTCTCTCTCGCTCTCTCTCTCCTTATCTCCCCATGATGAAGGCCGAAACACGTTAGCGAAAAAAATCAACTTTTTGTTTACAAATCAATTTTAAATCTTCAGTTCACAAGACCCTGACTAACCTCTCCTCATAAATACTAATATTTATTTTACTCATACAAATTGTTCCCCGATTTTCATGTTTGAATAAAATATGAATTGAGGATTTCTACCTCTTTTATCATTGATGCAGGAAAAAAAAAATTTACAAAAAGAAAAAAGGGACGGGGGGGAGGGGAGGAAGAGAGCGAAATAAATATCTAACATATAACTAATAAATGTCTTTACAGCACAATTTAGGTGTAGGAACACATTTGGGTGAGAAATTCCTCTCATAACCTTTAAGAAGTGCAAAAGAATTCCCCTCAACATTGGGTAGAGAACTGAGAATACCCACTTAATAAGAAAATAAATTCAAGTAATCTCCGAAATCTTTTTATATGAATTTGCACATCTTCATAGATTAGTGGGGAAAATATTTTCAATTATTATTAAAGGTCTTAAGTGAGTTATTACCAACATGGAAATAGGAAGAAGACACCATTGAAGGATCAAAAACGAGGATGCCTTCGGATGTGGACAAATAGTGGTGTCAGACAGACCAGAATAGCTCTGACGACGTCACTATTTCTTCTTATCACTATTTTAAATATGAATACCTCTGAAACGCATTTTCACTGCATATATATATGGCTATAAATATCAGCAGGTAGTATAATACGTATTTTTTTTTTTTTTTGCATAAATGATAAAAGAGGTAGAAATCCTCAATTCATATTTTATTTAAAAATTAAAATTGGTGAACAATTTGTATGAGTAAAATATATATCATTAAGATATTAAGAGGAGAAGTTAGTCAGGGAATCAGTCTTGTGAACTAGAGATTTAAAATTGATTTATAAAAAAAAAAAAATTTTTTTTCGCCAACGTGTTTGAGCCTTCATCATTTCATCATGGGGAGATAAGGAGAGAGAGATATTCCTGTTCTTTGTAACTAAATCATCACCGAATCTCTGACTACACTATCCAAGACGGTCAACTAATTACTTCCAAAGTATATATNTACTACGATCATTGTGATTGACACTTATTACAAACATGTTATGTGTCAGCCAAAACTATTTACCCTGACCGAAAGAAAACAGTCTGTAGCTAGCTCTACTGAGGAGATATCGATCGCCCTTCTTCGATAAAACTATAGCGCGATATTTGTGACCGCCCGTCTGTTATATATATATATAACAGACATTCCAAAAAAAGGCAATGAGACTATAACAAATATCAAATAATATAATAAAAGTAAATTATTTTTTCACATGCAATGTACAAAATGTATGTGTCCTCAGCAGGTTATAAAAAGTTTAAAAAAAACCTGAAACGTTCTATTGGCAATATAAGGCTTTGTACCGACACGGTGGATATTTTCATATTTATATGGGCGTAAAGAAAAGTGTTAACGCCGAAAACTGTTTAAACCGGTTATATTCTGTCAAACAGTTAAAATATAAAAAATCTACGACACATGGGCTAACGCAATAATTTGAATGTTCTTTTTACTATAACTGGCAGGATTGGATACACACATAAAAACGTTATCGAATAATAATAAGTTGTTAGAGGAAATACACTAAAACTTTAAACAAGATTTCAAATGTTGAGATTTTGACTGAGGAAAAAATCGTTGATAATTTATGGGGTACGATCCTGGTTGACCCCAAAAATTTAAATAAAAGATTTTTTTAAATTAATTTTTCTTCTGTTCCCTTGTACTAAAAAGTGTTAAAATTTACGTTGGATTAAATACCACACACAAAAAAATAGTATTTTTTTATTTATTATTATGAAGGATCATGAAGGTTTGTTCCAGGTGACACGTCCATATCGCCTTCATGATAGCCCTAAAGGTGGCTTAACCAAAAACGTCGACAGATAATAAAAAATACATTCTTTAAATTTTTTTTTTTTGGATCAAGCTTAATCGAAGCCCAAAATATTCACTATTAACTTTTAAACAAGTTTACTTTGAAAATAAATAAAAAATTTAAATAACTCATTTGGAGATAGTTGGTAAAGGAAGGATTGGTCGGGGATTCGGTCTTGGAATTTGAAGGAAATATACTCCAATTTGTAAACCATAAATATAATTTTTGCCAATGTTTCGTCCTGAATTTCAAGCCTTCTTCAAGGTAATAGGGATGATAGAGGAAGAGAATCTTCTGCTATGACATAACTAAATCATGACTGTCATGATAGTTATCATAGAGAAGTGGACTCTCCCTCCATGATCCCCATTGCCTTGAACATGCTCTGCAATTTAAGTCGAATCATTGGCAACATGACCAAATCCCGCAATCAATCCCTCTCAATAATTAAATTATTTCCAAATAAAATAATATTTTCGCTCTTAACGAGTTCGAAACAAAATTTACGATAAGGCATTTAAACGGTCCCGCTCCAATCCTCCTTTTATTTCAGTATGGGGTAAGATCAGAAAAAAAAAAGTCTAAGGGCTGGCACATACAGACGCACATGGGAGCTGTGTGGAGAGAAGCCAGGAGACTATTCTGCAAATGGAATAATGGCGGTCGAGCCC
This sequence comes from Oncopeltus fasciatus, assembly GCA_000696205.2. Lineage (NCBI taxonomy): Eukaryota > Metazoa > Arthropoda > Insecta > Hemiptera > Lygaeidae > Oncopeltus > Oncopeltus fasciatus. Next base: position 84,991 of record KZ807471.1, on the reverse strand, counting down.
CGACTGAAACTCGACTCAGGACAGAAACACGCAGCCTTGAGGAACGGCTTCACGGGTGCAGTTCACGTACACGAGGGTAACCCACAGCCGATTGCCTCACAAGGCATGTCCACCAGATGTGGACCACTTCCATACTAATGCGCCTCTTTAGCAGCTCTGTAATTGCTCTTAAAATACCTCGGCCTCAGGGAGTAGTTATCACAGATAAGAGGAACCCTAATCACAAGTGACAACTTCCCTCGAGTCTAGTAAGTAAGGGAAGCATAAAGTAAACAAATTACCTGTCAAAAGGAACGTTTTTTGACCGTAGACATTATTATTAGATAATTTTAGTTGGGGTTCGGTCAAGGTAGATTAAAAAAAAATACAAATTAAAAAAAAGTGTATTTTTTAAAAAGATTATCTGCCGACGTTTCGGCTTACATTGTAAGCCATCTTCAGGACTGTCTATCATGAAGACGAGTCATGGAAATGTGAACTAAGGGACAGGACATCCTCTCTCGTCTTCATCATGAAGAAAGCTTAAATTGTAAGCCAAAACGTTGGCAGATAATCTTTTAAAAAATACACGTTACAATTTGAATTTTTTTTTTTTTTTGGATCTACCTTAACCGAACCCCAAATAAAATCATCTAATAATTACCTGTCAAAGTACTTTCCATGCAAGGAAATCTGATTAACTCAGCCGGGACTCGAACCCGGGTCTCCTGCTTCACGGGCTGGCATGTTACCATTTACACCACGGAGGCTAGCCAGATTATATTTCTCGCACTTCACTGGGAGTCTTCTATTCCCTTGCATTTATTGTACAAAAATTAATGTGGGATTAAATATCACACAACAAATACAATATTTATAAGAATGAAATATTTACTATTCTGGAATTTAGGTACTCTTTAAACTACAGACTCCTTTTCCTATCCAATTTCCGACAATAGAGAACTCATTCGATGGTATATAGAATTAAGATCACACAAAAACGTGACATTTATAAATAATTTGCCTCAAAGATAGCCTTACTTGAATAGTATGATATTAGTGTCTACAGATCTCTGCATTCATACCATGCAATGAGGTAAATTTTTTCTAAGCTTCAATAAGAACTGTCTACAGCTACAAAACACAAAGAATATGAATGAAATGATCACATTTACTACGATCATTGTGATTGACACTTATTACAAACATGTTATGTGTCAGCCAAAACTATTTACCCTGACCGAAAGAAAACAGTCTGTAGCTAGCTCTACTGAGGAGATATCGATCGCCCTTCTTCGATAAAACTATAGCGCGATATTTGTGACCGCCCTGCCTGTCTTTCCGTGATAATTAGTCCAATCGACTCCTTTTGATCTCTGGACAAATAACTTGCTCTGGGTGGAGAAGCGAGACATCTTATTCTCTCTGAACACCGGTTCAGAAGACGAGTACTCTTACTTCGCCACTACACCGGCTCAGGATGACAACCTGCTGTGGAGGAATGAGTTTGTTACTAAGGTTACTTAGGTTATTAAGCCAACCTCTTAATAACCTTGTTACTAAGGTTATTAAGCCATTTTTTTTTTTTTTTACAATGATCCCGTTTAGTATAAAGTATTCATTTTAACTTTTTATTCGGAAAAAATCAATTTTATTAAATTCAAAGTGACCAATAAAAGTCATTTCTCTATAATTTTTTTTTGTGGTATCGAATCCATCCTACGTAAATAATTGCAATACAAATTGTTATAATTTTTCTATAATTCACTACCTGTGAACTAAAAGAAGGGAAATTGGCAAGCATATTCAGCTGAATTGACAACTAAGTAATAATAATTTATTCTAAATATTGTATTTTAAAACATTTTTTCTTGAAATAAATAAATCAATTAAGGCATTAATGACAATGGTGGTTGGAATGTCATAAAAAAATAAAACTAAAGCAAATTGTAACAACCGTTAAATTAACAGATTAAATTAAAAAACGGATAAAATATTTTAAAATTTTAGAGTCTTCAATATGTCTACTTTAAATGAGAAGTTGAATAAGAACTCCAATCTTACGATAGAGAACAAACAGACGCTCTACAAAACCTTATTACGACCAATCTGGACTTACGGAGTAGAAATCTGGGTTGCCGCCAAGCCATCCAAAATCTAAAGAATCCAGTCCTTTCAATCCAAAACCCTCAAAATAATCGCAAATGCTCCCTATTATGTATCCAATTCTTCCCTTCACCACGATATTACTATCCCTTTTGTACAAGACTTCATTTCTTCCCGTTTCACCCTTTTTCCACAGTAAACTGCCGTACCATCCTAATCCAATAGTACAGACCATGTTATTCAACTACAACCCCTACAACCCTCCCCGTCGACTCAAAAGAAGATTGCCCCTTGACCTCCTGGGGACATAGTCTGTAAATAATTTGAGAGTGGTGTCATTGGTCACCTTCTCTCCTCATGTGACTTTTATTATTGTCATTTTTAATTTTATTGTAATCAAATTACAAAATGTTTTTATCTAACAGAATAAAAGTTTACAAAAAAAAAAATATATATATATATATATATGTGTTTAATTCCACCCCGTT
>KZ807471.1:66375-80013 GCA_000696205.2 Oncopeltus fasciatus | reverse complement strand
TATATATCAATTTTTTTTTAATAGAAAAGAGAACGGAGTGGGAGAGAAACGCTTGAATTTATTACGATGTGGCAGTGTTTAAACAAGTGTGATACTCTTTTATATAGCAAACTAGGTTAAGATGATTGTAATTTATTACGCATTTTGAGAAACTATAGAGAACGCATGAAAGAAAGAGAGCTTTAGGGACATATAGATACTTCAAGTTTCAAAGGGTTGTAAAGGGGCGGCGAGGAAACCCTTTCTACACTCCTAAGGGTGGCGGTTGAGGGTTGGAGTCTTGCCACAAAGGTATGGCTTTAAGGGAGAAATAAAAGCTTGTCTAGTGGTATGGGTGTTTACCTGTAGAACGCCCGTCCCACTACGACCGTCTGTGGCATGAATGAGAGAAAAAAAAAGAAATGGTTTCTTTGAATTGTGCAGGGAACTAGAAAAAAAATTTTACTACGTCTGGCGAAAATCAAACCCGGGTCTCCCAAATAAGTAATGAAATGTGGGATTAGTTTACCAAAATTATTGTCATGATTTCAAATTTATTTCTATTTTGCTACAGGAAAATGGTCAGAAAATATAAAAGCATTATTATTTTACTTAAAACTTGATTTTGCTTCATTAATTTTTAAATTTAAATTTTTAATTATTTTTATTTCTAAAGTATACGTAAAGTACTTGAATAGACGTCAGTATCTTTTAGATAAAGATAGATTTTTAAATAAAATAATAGTGTTTTTATGAATATTGTTTTCGTTATGGTATTTAATCCCATGTAAATTTTAACAATAAATGTAAGGAAATAGAATAAAATCAAATAAAAATACAGATAGATTTTTATTCTATTCCCTTGCATTTTATGTTTAATAGTGCTTATATATTTTTGGAGATTTCCTCGCAGTTAAATATTAATAAATAAATACTGATATAAATTGCGGTACTTTATCCTACGTTAATTTTATACAATAAATGCAAGGAAATAGAATTTATAAAAGCAAACTTGCCTGGAAAGCAGGAGATACGGGTACGAGTCCCGGCTAAGATTATAAGATTTAATTATTCTATTCCCTTGCATTTTATGTTTAATAGTGCTTATATATTTTTGGAGATTTCCTCGCAGTTAAATATTAATAAATAAATACTGATATAAATTGCGGTACTTTATCCTACGTTAATTTTATACAATAAATGCAAGGAAATAGAATTTATAAAAGCAAACTTGCCTGGAAAGCAGGAGATACGGGTACGAGTCCCGGCTAAGATTATAAGATTTAATTATTCTATTCCCTTGCATTAATTGTATTTTAATAAATAAATTTAGCTAGGAAAATTTATATTGTTTTGATGAAAAATATGGGGATTTCTTTAACGAAAAAGGTGTTACACTAATTCTTTACAAATGACCTAGAATTACTGAAGACCTTAACATTCTGATAATATATACCCCTTATTTTTTATTATCGTGTGCTAAAATGAACATGGAGAGTATGAAAAAAAAAAAAATGACAAAATGGAGATGAAAAATAAGTTCAAATGATCGTTGTGGAACTGTCGGTTTTTACGGGACAGGCATTCATCGTTTATAGAGAAATTCAAGACTGATTAGTCCAATGAGTGATTAGAAAATTGAGGTTAAATGCCGAATGAGTCAGAGTTTGCATTGCAGATAGGTAGGGGAAAAAACTAACAGAAATATATAAATGTTCAGTATCTAAAGGAATAACAAAAATTTTTGAGTAAAGTAATGTGGCACAAATAACCTGTAAACAACCATATAGTAGAGATATTTACATAAAATGTAACCTCGGTAAAAAAGACCAGTCTGCATGCCAAATGAAACACTACATGCCATAGAGATCAGAGAGAAGAGGATTCCTTGACGTCATCAATGTAAAACAGCACTCGAAAAGTGTCTGACCTTTGGGCTGAATCAGCCAGAGAGGTAAAAACAGTCCATGAGTAAATCTCATTCGGTTTTAGATCATCCGCACTTGAAGAGAGCGTTATCTATACAAGGATTTCCAGGGAAGACTGCTCACAGCACAAGTGGAACATGGCTATGGGTTCCTTTCAGATGAGAGTGAGTTATGGAGTTGGATGAGATAACACAATCGGAATAGAAATACTCACATTTTCATCGGAGATGTCGGAGTGGACGCATACTTATCATATTTGTGTGAAACAACACTCGTATGCGAGTAGATTATTGGTCTACAGGCCTCAGTTTTTTCGGCTCATTCCGAGCCTTCTTCACTCATGTGATGCACTATTTTATTTCTTATTCAAGGATAATTAGTCACTACAATGCCATTGGTGAAACATTGTTCACCTGGTACTCTGGTGCTAGGGCTAGCTGATGTGATGTGAACAATATATGTTAAATTTTGAAGGTAACCTGGATAATGATATTTTAAATAATGGACAATTATTCAGACTAGACAAATGGGTGAACAATGTTTCACCAATGGGACTAATGAGTAAATATCCAGGAATAAGAAATGTATTTCATTTATTTATATTTTTCTTCCGTATTAACGTAAAAAAATATATAAAAAAAATTAGAGAGCTTCAATAGGGGAGAAGAAAATACGTAGAAAAACTATAACATTTTCATTACTGACCATACAAACGAAAGAAACACTTCATATGATACAAGTTTGTTTTCCCCGTTTCGAAAAATTTAGTTTTGTATAAATTCTTGGTAAATCGAGAAGAGAGGAGCAAGTAATTTTTTTTTTAAATTTCATTCACCACTTAGGGTCATAGAGGAAGGGGCTATCTACAGGTTGCCACCCTATTTTAAACACCCATGGCTCAGGACAAGCTTCTATATTATAAATAAACAATTGACCTGGGCGAGATTTGAACCCGCGGCGTCAGGATTGCGAGACCCGTACGGATCCCCTGAGCTAGCCTGGCGCCCCTGAGCAAGTAATTATACGTAGAAATTGCTGAAGGAATGTAATTCCATAGAGTATATACGACAACATAAATTCTTTCAACTCCAGTTTTAGCCTGCATGCTGAAAAGTTACAAATATGGAAGTTAAGTGGGGAAATATGTAGTTCCCTCACGTGCGATCCCACGCTATAACAAGCTCAAGGTTGGAGGGAGCGAGGCAGTAATTAACGTGGGGAAAAGAGAAATATCCAAGGCAGAGATATCAAGTCAGCACTCCATACTTAGCAAAACAGCTGTTATCTGTTGTTGTTTTTGTTTTGTTTTTGCTTTAAATTTAAAAAGAAAACACAAATGCCCTGTACAATTATTTCATTTTACTTATAATACAAATAACAATAAAGATATTACACTGCACACAATACTAATGCTCTCTTTACAACCTTATTAAGGGCACAATAAGAACTGATTTTTAAACGTATAAAATTTTAAGTAATAGTCATTTATAATATAAGTAAAGAAATTGTTCTAGTCTCAGACACATTCAGAAATGAACTTATAAAATAAAAATTTAACTTAACTTAGTTAATATTCCTGAACATTTAATGTGAAAATTACAGTAATTTATTTTTAATTTAATATAAGATGATTTTAGTTGGGGTTCGGTCAAGGTAGATCCAAAAAACACAAATTTAAAAAAATTTTAAAAATGTATTTTTAATAAAGGATTATCTGCTAACGTTTCGGCTTACATTGTAAGCCATCTTCAGGGCTATCATGAGGATGAGAGAGGACGTCCTGCCCCTAAGTTCACATTTCCATGACTGACTCACATTTTCAGTCATGGAAATGTGAACTTAGGGACAGGACGTCCCCTCTCATCTTCATGATAGCCCTGAAGATGGCTTACAATGTAAGCCGAAACGTTGGCAGATAATCCTTTATTAAAAAATACATTTTTTAAATTTGTGTTTTTTGGATCTACCTTGACCGAACCCCAACTAAAATCATCTTAGAATAATATCTACGGTCAACAAACTCTCCATTTTTAATTTAAGCTCACAAAATGATGAAGTTGTATCAATAGTTAGGAAAAATAGTAATTGATAGTTAAAAATTCATTATTAAATTTTTGGAAAGTATTATACAAAATTTAACATCCATTATTTACATATATAAACTAAAAATTTAAAAATCGATTTAAATTACTGGCTTGTCCAGGCCAAATAGGCCCAGGAAGGAAATACTTGTTAAGGATATATATTCAAAAATTGCAAAGGAACAGAATAAAAAATCTAAACTGTCTCAGCCAGGACTCGAACCTGGATCATGATAGCAGATGGCAAGAGATCCAGGTTCGAGTCCTGGCTGAGACAGTTTAGATTTTTTATTCTATTCCTCTGCATTTATTACTTAAAATTAATGTGAGATTAAATACCACAACAAAAATAATATTTATAAAAGTTAAGGATGTATTTATTTTCGACCTAAGGCACAGTGGAAAGGGCGTGTCAGTAAACCATTCTGGCCGCCTGATTTTAATTCCATTCAAAGAAGAGTGGTTATCAATCAGGGCTGGGTATTCCTCTGATTCATTTCAAACAGAAACACAGAAAGAATAAAATTCAACTGTACAATGTGAAAATTGAACCTGGCACCCTTAACTGAGGAAACCAGAGCCTAAGCAACCAGAACACCGTGCCCCCCCACCCCCCACCCAATAAAAGCAATTCTTGTAAACACATTTAATTAACTAAAATTTTTTCTGGGAGAGGGGAGGGGAAAGGGATTTGTAAAAATTATTCATCATTTTCAATTATAATTAAAAAATGTTTCTCATATAAGAAACGTCATTGAGTTCAGACATCAAACGTCTTTCTTTTTCTCTAATTAAGAACTCGTAATTAAAGGAAATATTTCACAATTTTTAGTGAAAGGGAACAGAATAAAAAATCGAACTGTCCCAGCCTAGACTCTTTAGAATCTTCAAGTCCAAGGTTCGAGTCCTGGCTGGGACAGTTAATTTTTTATTTTGTCCCCTTGTACTAAAAATTGTTAAAATTTACGTGGGAATAAATACCACAAATAATAATATTTATGAAATATTTTACATTTTAAATATGAACATACAGTAAGAAGCGGACAAAATTGCAAATAAAACCCTTCATTTCCTTTTTTTTAAAAAAAGGTAGACCGTAAATAACAATCGAAAATAAATAAAAATATAAAAATTTCTGTTACAAATATATTATATTTATTGTAATGGTGTATGTAACTTGTCATATTAAATCACAAATGTTATATGACAAATCAGAGAGCTTCCTCTTCTACAATAATTGAACTGCACAAAACTGAAACAAAATTACCTGTAAGATAGCTTTTAAAATGCAGCTTTAAAATTTTGAACAACTAAAAATTAAAAATAAAATTTTTTATTAGAAACAAAATATTAGAATATTTTATTGTTTTATGTTATTAGATCTTGAAACTAGTTGTTAGAAGTCTCTGCCTTGTTTATTTATAGATTTTCAACTATTTTTCAGAAGTAGATTTTTTTTTTTTTTTTTCAAAAGCTTACTTTGGAGTTATTGAAATTTGAATTTCTTGTAGTTTAAAAAAAATATGGGGGGAGAGGGAAGACATTTTTGACATGACACATTATTTTTGTGATTATAAGTTGTAAAAACTAATACAATAAATACATTCAAACTTTCAGAATTGTAAATGAAACAAAACAATTAAATTCGTATTATATTTATTTATCTAACGATAGAATAATGCAATCACTTTTATTTTTTTACTTTAGATAAGTATGTATTCCTACAATCAGTCCATCACCAATATCTTTCGCAATCCTTATTGGTGAAACAATGAGGACTCGTCATTCTTATCTAAGAGACCATTCCAGATAAGTCTGTTATTGATCATAGTTCTCTGCTTTCACCAGGACATTTCAGGAAGGTAGGACAACAAATTGTAGTATTGCATAATAGATTTAATTGAATATTACTAATAATCATTATATTGTTTAATGTATTTTGTACTTTAGAAATTAAGTGGATATTAAAGAATGTAGCCCCTGGTTAAAACATGTCATTTTCTGGTTTTAATTCAAGTAGAGCCTAAATTTCGGATTGTTAAGAAAAATTTCAGAATATCTAAAGGCCCATAACTGGAATTACATTATATTAAAAAAAAAGAAAAAGAAAAGGGTAATAAATAAGACCACAAAAAGGAGTTATATTCCTTGTACATTTTCTTGGAATATCCATAAATTATGCAACAAAATGATATTGGATTCTGCCGAATTGCAATATTTATTCAAATTTCTCCGACCCGTACCACTGAATTTGAAAAAATGTATATAACACATATGCGTGTTTTATTAAAATCTCTTAATTATTTATTTTTTTACAAAACATATAGAAGAAGACATAGAATATTAACAAATATAGTTTTATTGTGTTTAAATGGAAAATTTTTGACCATGGGTAGAGAACTTTAAGTTCTCTATTAGTAATCTCCACGGTCAAAAACTTTTCATTTGAACTTATAACAAAACTTAGGGGTTGTTTCAACAATGTCCAGCTCTTCACATCGACCTCTCACCAGACTCTCAGATTTCCTCTTCCGTCACAACACCACCAACACAGAACTGCACCAACAGTCATAGCATCACATCATCATCATCAACATACACAGGGGATACCACTAGACAACAACTCATCCTCGAAGGTAGATGAGATCCAAATACCTCTCACTCAATAAACTCCTAGACGAACTTATCCTATTATACAAGACACTAATTAGCAATATACAACAATTCATATTTTTTATTAAAACGAAGGACAGGAAAAGTCCTGCTGCAACAAGCTCTCTACTAATAATTTTATTATGTTTTATCATGTGAAAAAAATGCAAGGCGTTTTTTTTTTGCATGAGATGTGAATTTTCAATAATTGTCAAAAAACCAATGGCGATAGATAAACTAAGTGTAGGGCAATGGAAGAGACTTTCCTAGAGAAGAGAGAAAAAGAAGTCCAGAGATAAGTCCAGGGTGAAAGTGGTGGAGATTCCTTCCCCCTCCCCATGGGCTGGACAGCTCCCGGTTTCCTGTAGTGTGAAAAGAAGCACCATATCCTACTTATACGGAGATCGGAGATGGGAGAGTCCCCCAGAGCCCAGAAGTCCTAGTCGGAGGAAGCCAACTCAGGAACCAGTCCGAGGAGGAGCACAGGATTTACAGAAATGGAAAAGGGAATTCTCTACACCAGAAGAAAGTAAAGAACAGCTTCTCACAAATACCATCAGCTGTGTCATTTGTTCCCCTCCATATGCCCTGATTTTTGTTTTGGAAAAGAGATTAATTTCCCTTAAATGTAAAATTTTACTTAGTCAAAAAGACTAAGAATCAATCGGAATTCAATCAATAAGAAATAAAATAGTTAACTTATATATGTCTGGATTTAGATTGTCATGAATTTGAAAAAAAGAACGTGTGTTACTTCGAAAAGATTTTGTCCCTCTGATAGATGTTTTAAAAGCAAAATATATAAAGAAACTTAAAACTATAAATCTAAGTAGTCGAACAGCTTACTAAACGATGGACTAAGCTTGCTTGTAGTTCTACTTCATTCCGAAGATCTGGGGCAAAATTAAGTTAGAATAGCTTGATTTTTGTCGTAAGTAGGCAAGTGATCTCTGTTTTGGCTGCAAAATGCTTTAGTCGTGATCACTTGCCAAAAAAAGAAGGAATACAATGCGTCATTAGTTTTTAAAGTAATTTAGTGGAAATTCCAAGCTGACAACGTTCAAAAAGTATCATTTTTGAAATTGCGAAAATGTAGCCGTTTCGAACCATACAGTTCGTTAATAAATCTACAGCTGACACTGACTATAATAGTTAAAAATTTAAGATAGTTCCTTTCACTACAAACAACTAAATGTTTAATGCACCGTAAATTAATTTTTCTAGAAGAAATTTATTTTAGTAGGTAAACTAGATTTATATTTAAACAGACCAGAAAAACAAGAAAATTATCTATATTTTAAAGAATGATTTCTGCTGGCTAATTATTATATTTGTGTACAATAAACGCACCTACACTTAATAACACCATATAAATTAAAAATATTTATTTAGTTGTGGTTTATTATCCCACGTAAATTTTAAACAATTGATGCGAGGGAATAGAATACAAAATCTATCTGTCCCAGCCAGGACTCGAACCTGGATCTCCTCAGGACCTCCTAGAAGGTCCAGGTTCGAGTCCTGGCTGGGACAGATAGATTTTGTATTCTATTCCCTCACATTAATTGCATATAAATTAAATATTAAAACTAATAGTAATTTGAATCACGTATCTACGATAAAATATGCTGGAGTTCATTTTTTTTTTTTTAATAGAGATAAATAAATAAAAGGTATTTGAATGTATCGGAGAATAATACTCTTAGTATTTTACTGTTTCCCCGAGTATTATTTAACAATTCATTAAAAAGAACATGTACATACGTATGTCCTAAAGCATATGTATTTACTCTAGCATATATTTAGTAACATATACCAGACAAAATATTGTATCCACAATACTAATTGATTGTAGTCAATTGTCTACTGTTTCCCACTAAAAGTAAAATATCACAAAATAGTTTTAGCATATAAAGGCTGAAACTTAAAATATGTATATAATCATGATATCTTTACAGCTGGAAAAAAAAAAAAAAAAATTGTTCCCAGAATGAGGAGATAAAATCCTTTTGGAAGGGAATGAAAGCGATGGAAAAATAATTTTACGATTATTGAAAAAGGAAGCTATAATTGTCAAAACTCATAAGAAGGAGTTAAAGCACACGCCATTACACGTGGCGTAACCTCAGCATGTCATGCCCCCCCCCTCATCCTCAAAGCCCACCAGAAGAGCCCCTTCTTGCTGGGTTGGAACAGTTACTTTACGTATACAACTTATATAGAATATGCAGAGCAGGCCTTAATTTCCGCGAGACAACGACCTGTTTGCCAGGATCGAAACAGGAACGTAGAAATAAAAATTGGCGAAAGCTACGTCCTACCGGTTCCAGCCTGGGATTTCAAGGCCATAATTAAATATAATTGGTGAAGGGGGGGAGGGGGAAGAGAGGGGGGGAAGGGGGAAATGCAATTTGAAATAGTTCACGAGGGAGTTACTTCCTTGTCAGTCACGATTGGAAGTACAGATTAACTTATGAAATAGGCTTTACATATTGAACACAATATTTCCTCTTAAACAGATGTAAATACAAGCCACATGAGCTTTGTAAAAAAAGCGAAATCCTCACATTACGCAGTTAATGCGATTTGTATTTTATTTAATTTGTATTTCAACTAACCCATATAATGTAATCCTTAAAACTAGTACACTCGAAGTACTCGCATTTGACATTTCAGGTAGTCATCTTATATCGTTTCGTTTTTTCTCTGCAACAAATTTTCCCTCTCAACATTTAAAAACGATATGAAAATTTTATTAGGAAAAACAAATAATTGCGTCATCTAAAAAAAAAATATAGTTAAAATTTATAATTCGGGTAACCCCCCACTTCTATTGGTTCAATTTCTCTATATAACTCCTTTAATGAGTCTATAGTGTAGAAGTGTATCAAATGATGCACTGGTATACTAACCCAGCCCGGCAAGTCACACAAAAATAAATAAAAGACTGTTGTGAAGCATAAAGTAACAAATAAGATCACAAATCTGGCTAAATTATATTTATAAAACATTCAATAAGCCTTCTGGCCTCAATGAAGCCCATGGTAACTTATGTAATTGAAAAATTTAATCCTTTAACCTTATTTCATTCATCACGATAAAAAAATCAATAGTATATCAAAATCAAATAATTTTATATGACTATATTTACAAGAAATTTGCAATAAATTATAAAACTAAAATAAAAGTAGAGAACTTTTAGGGTTTCAACCAAGGTTACAACCTTGACCCAACCCCGAAAGATTCTCTGCTAATAATCTCTACAGTCAAAAATTCTCCGTTTGAATATTTTTTTAAATTTGGTAAAAGGTACAATTTTATAAAACAATAATATTTATTGAATATAAATAAAAAAACAATTTATTTTGAGAGAGGATGCTAACGTGTGATCTCATATCCTGCTCCTGCGAATGACTGCAGGAGAGACCTTTCTTTTCAGGAAGAGAATTCGCAGTGCATTAGTCACACGATTGAAATTCAAAGTGTCTGATTTTGGGAATGGTTTTATACTTTTGTGATCTTTCTTGTAAAATTAGAGTTTCATTCCAAAACCTATAGATAATTTTGAAAGACCTAAAAAGGAGGGTGCTGGTCTAGTATAGGGCAGGAACTCCCAAGTTTAGATATGGGTCCCGTCCAGGACAGATAAAAAAAAGGACGCAAAAACATGGTACCATGATAAGCTACATTGAAGGAATCTGGATGATGTGGGTGTATCGTAAGAGTACGATACATTCTTTGTGGAGGCACTCCGTTGGCTGAAAGAGAACACCTGCACATTTTTTTCTTTACTCCTCCCTTCGAGCGAGATTGCCATCACTACCTGCAGACCCAGAGTCACCTCTCAGTTCCTGCAGTGATAACAGTTCCTACCTTGTACTTGGTGAGGACGGGAGGCTGGTGGAGGTTGTTCTGTTTGTGGAGCTTGCTGACGTCGTACTTGTGCCGCCAGAGGAACAGGGAACAGACGTTGTGGGCTATCTTGCCCGCGGCCTCTTTGCAGCCCCCTTGACAGTGCTCCAACATTTCGCTCCGCGCGCAGCTCCAAGTCACATGACCTGCGGGGTCAGAGTAAAGGGATGAGGAGGGTCAGAATGACTGACGCACCCACGGATTCTCTCAAAGGCTGTCTCTTACCTCTCCATAAAAATGTGTAACAACGTTTTCAAACAACACCGCAATAAGTTATAATAGTCGATCATTCAATTGATTAGTTACTTAAACTAGGAATTTAATTATCCTCATTAGATATTTATTGTGAGAGAAATCACCCACAAACTCTAAATCAATAGGTATAAACAGTTAAATAATATTAATCCAGACTAATACTATAGTAAAGAATGTTAATTTACAAAGCTACGAATAACTATCGACACGGCATTCTAATCACTCGCTTATCAATAGGTGGCGATTAATACAAGGTACGTAAAGGGTCCGAATTCAGTCGGAACATTACAAGTTTTAACTGAAACATGTTTAGCAGCAGAGAGGGTATAAACAAAGGAATATTGATAATCAAAACGACCCTGTTTTGATCAAAGTTTCAAGCCTTTCTTAGGACATCATATATTAAAAGTAAAACTATCGGGTGCTAACAAAGAATTTGTTAAAATTACTTTCAAATGTTTAGTCTCGAGTTAACTCAAGGCCATAAGTATCATTTTCCAGGCAAAACTTCAAGTTAAAAACCGTAGAGACGACTTAATTGGGATTAGAGCCAAAAAATGATTTTAAAAAATCCCAAAAACACAATTTTCTTTCATTATGTACATTTTCCTTTATTAAGAGTTTAAAAATTCATTAGAAAATGGGAATAATATATAGTAATCAAGAACAGGTGGGTTAGAGAGTGCAGTGAACACACAAAAAGAAAAAATCACAGGGTTTAAAATTTTCGGGGATCAAAGGCGAGCCTTTGTCGGTGAGGAGTAAGAGACTGTCTTTTTTTTTTTTTAAATTCCTCATTGTGGTTTTTTCTTTTGTATGTGCACTGCACTCTCTATCCCACCTGTACTTGATAACTATATATCGCAACCGCGAGTGTTTTCTATATATGTATATATTAAGAAATTCTTCATCACACTTATTCATCATGAGGGTGAGAGGGAAGCTGTTGTCGAAATAGAGAAATTAAAATAACAATAAACTATAACAGTTACTATTAGATGATTTTAGTTGGGGTTCGATAAAGTTAGATAAAAAAAAAAAAGTGTATTTTTAAAAAAAAAATTATCTGCCAACGTTTCGGCTTACATTGTAAGCCATCTTCAGGGCCGCCTATCTTGAAGACGAGAGAGGATGTCCTGTCCTTAAGTTCACATTCCCAGTCTTGGCAGATAATCTTTTTAAAGAAATACACTTTTTTTTTTTTAATTAGTATTTTTTTTTTTTGGTATCTATCTTGACCGAACCCCAACTAAAATCATCTAATAATAATATATACGGTCAAAAAAACTCTCCTTTTGAACATATAACAGTTATTTATTGATAAATTTTATGACTGCCCTCCTATCCGCACTTTTGAAAGAGGTGAACGTATTTTTCTACCCCTCGCTAATAATCCCGCTGTATCGGAATACTTAATGGTCCTAAATATTACTCATACCCCATTAATGTTTCTGATCAATCAAATGAGATTATATATAAGATTTGAAACACCTAACAAGTGAAGGTTGGAGAACAAACTTCCTGACCCAGGGTTCGTACTTCATACGTAATATAATACTTTCTAATTAGATTTCTTAAAATGGTTCAATGGTTTAATACCATCCATAAGTGAAACTACTGAAGTTGTGTAATGAATATTGCACAATCCATATCTGATTGAAATTATTTATAAAAAGACGAAAAAAAAAGGTTGTTTTTTTTCTTATTTTTTATAATGATTATGATCTCAAGTGTCTGCAAATAAACCATACAAAGAATTCTATATAAATTTAATAAAAATATGGGGAAAATGCGGCTTCCTGTTTTGGTTCATTAGAAGAACTCGAATGGGATTTAACATGTTTAGAGAATGTTCTAAATTGATTATTAATTATGTATTGTCGAGTGTTATTATGGTTAAAACATTTACTTTTCTTTGAAATCTTCAAATTTATTAAAAACTCATTATTGCTACCCTTATTATGGTCCCTAATCCGTAAGCTACATAGGGAAAACTTAAAAAATAAGCGCTTTGGTAAACTTTTACCTCAGGGGTCAGCAGAAGGTCACAGGTCGCCCACACGGTGTTTAATACTGTCAATTTTACTCTAAATTAGGTATAATTAGGCGGCTCGAGGACTACAATTAGGGGGGATAGAGGAGAAAGTCTAGCGAGATGATCACGAAGAAGAGAGTGATCACTAGGAACCGATAGATCACGAACCATAACGATAACCCTCCTCTCCTGATATCCCTGCAGTCCCCGGACGGAAAGAGAGATAGAGTGAAGAAGGGGGGATGAGTGATGCTGTCAGACTGTCTGAAAAAAAAAGGAAGGTAATTCTGGAGCCGTCAGAGCCGAGGGGATAGATGAGTTTCGGATTCCAGCCCTGAGGACAAGAATAGAAGACTGCACAGTGCCATGTGTGTTTAAAAAAGGCTGGCTACCAGTATCCACTGGCCCCATTTCTGCCATAATTTGAACTGGACAAGATCAATCAGTATGCGGAATAAATAAATATTGGTGTGAATTTAGAGCACTTAAAAAAAAAAAAAAAAAAAGACTTTATTAACACCATACCGGAACTAGGAAGAGTTGCTGATGTCGACATAAAACCTAGTGATCAGTCACCAAGAAATTCCTACCTCGGTGGTGTTCAGTCAGAACAAATGGGAACAACTAAAGAAGCCCGTCACGCAGGAGCTGCGAAAAGAGTCAGCAAGAGAGGAGAAATGTGAGCAAAAGAGCATGGTGGCGAAAGTTGCTCGGACTCGGCTACTCCTGTCCGAGTAGAGGAGAAGAGGGAACGCTCAACATTCACAGGTACTTAGAGGTACGTCGGGAAAAAAAA
>KZ807471.1:54401-66172 GCA_000696205.2 Oncopeltus fasciatus | reverse complement strand
CCCCCCCCAATCTGATTTAAGTATAAGTCATAAACGAACTCGTGTTCTTTTAAGACATTATTAATATGTATTTCTTAGAAAAAAAAAATTTGTAGGGCATAAATGTAAGTAAATCTATGAATTTGTACAAACATAATAATAAAATATTGGCTTTTGCTAAAATATGGGTTTCCATAAACTCCCCACAAAACTCGACCAATTTCAACCTTTATTTAACTATCTAATTGATAGTGATTGTGAACTTTCAGTTGAAATCAATACTCTATATATTGATGATAGTAAGGAGGGTACTGATATAAATGTATAGAAACAAATGCTTTAATACATATATATATATANTATATGATGAGTGAGTTATATAACTCATAGTATAATATAATTATAATTAGTAATAATTCAAAATTACAAATTGTTTGAGTTTATTTTCAGCCCTGATGAAGAGGAAAAATATATTCTCGAAAAATTTGCTGAGACTATATTATTGTACAAAATCAATTGATCAAAATCCTGAATAACCAACTAATTTGTGTGTGTGTGTTTGTGCGCTTTTTGAAAGCATTTCGTATTCATAAGGCTAAGAAAGAGTAACATGAACTGTTCATCCTCCAGTAGGTTTAAATTAAAATTTGTAGCGGTTCTGTATATTTTCTAATAGTTTTAAATGCTAACGACCCTACACACACCAACTCACGCACGTACAAAATACAAGAACTTCATTTCTGAATGAACCCTATTTTAGCTTTAACTGAATAGGATCTGGGAATAAAAGAAATATATTTATTTATTTATTTTTTTTTTATGTGGCATTTAATTCCTTAAAGGAAATCTGATAATAAGTTGTCTGGCAAATAAAATGTATTGCTTAGATATTAAGTTTTCATTGCAGTAAAAAAATGTTTAAAAGAAAATAGTTATGGGGTTAGATCTTTCTGTATACTCAAAGATAATATATATAAAATTGACTGCAGGTTTCGCCGTGGTACATCATTAAAATAATGTAATATGTTTTGATCCGAAAAGTAGTTATAAACAGTTAATAACATGTATTTTGACACAGGGTTATTTATTTATTAGATCTTTTAGTGTCAAATGTAGAAAGAAAAGAGTAGACCACACCACCACAGCTTTGCTGCGAAACGTACTATACGTGGATGAGAAGGGATTTATCAGTGTAGGGGTGTGGGGTAAATATAGCCGAATCCCAGATCCCATTAAAGGAATGAGTTTCCACAATTTAGCCCCCACCCTTCCCCCCTGAGAGATAATGGAAGAGCGACAAACAGGTGAGTAAACACTAGATAAGGCACGTCATGACGATTTAATTCCGTCAGAGATATGTCTCATAGGGGCCACTCTCAGATCGGAATGTATCTCCAACTAGATCACAGGTGTGAGACAAGACACATTCACTCCTCAGCAACAGTAACAGTGAAGGCGCACTGAAGCAATGGCTAAAAGGAATAGTACTAAGTAATAAAAGACAGATGCTTAAACCGCTGAAGAAGCCATTGTATGTTCTCGAAACACTGAGATTATGTCAAAAGAGACTGGATTTGAGGTAAAAGATACGTAGTTACAGCCAGAGGTCTGTGTGAGTTCAACTCTGACCAACTTAGATCACTGAGGATGAGGCATTAGTCTCGAAAGTGCTCTCCCTTGAAAAAAAATATACGTACGAACTGTGGAGGTTACTGACCACTTCTCAATTATTTGCTACGTCGAAAATGCATACGCCAACAAACGAACTCAACTTTAAAAATGCATTCTAAAGGTTTAATTTTAATTACAATATTCTTAAATATTCATATTTTAATATATTCATTCGAGTGAAAATATTCATCCTTTGCCTGATATAATTTTCACATTTACCCTAAAAAATGGCATGTTAATCGGAAGAACGACGACTTCCAAACACTTATTTCCTCGGCAAAATAACCTTTACGACTGTTTTTTCACCCGAAGTAATCTACCCTTCCCGCCCGTAAAACTTTCTTCAAAGGAGAGAAGGGGAGAGGAGCATAGTAGTTTTTATTTAAATAAGTCTTCCCTTTTAGCGCTCAATAAAGCAAATATGCGATATTTTGCTTGACAAATCCTATTTTTTCAAAATAATTATAACATTAATTGAAAAAAAAACCTTTTTAAACAATAATTTCAATAATTCAGAGCTTAGTGTATTCTATTTCATTTTTTTCGAAGTGAATTTGTAATTACATAAGTAATATATAAACGTTTCTCATATTAAAAATTTATTTTTGTTTATTTATTACATTCAGCTAATAGGACATCTTATAATTTGATGATATAATACAGTATAATTAACATCTATACAAAAATAAAAATAAATTAAACGTTATTTTGCAGTTAGAACCCCCCTCACAATAAATATAGACGTGAAGAGGTCTCGAGGCCATCTTCGTTTTAGTCGTCCGGGAGAGTTGTAAGGATTGGAGTCCGAAGACAGGGATTGGGCTATTAATAACTAAATAAAAGGATAGTTATACAGAGAAAATATGTTAACTTAAACTATTATACAATAATTATCTATATGTTTATGGTAAGAAAGCGATGCACCTTTTATATGCAACTTTTATATTACGTAAAATCGATGTTTTCTTCGTTCTGAAGGAAATTATTCAATAAGCAGTGTCGTAATCAAGACAAGAGGTGATTTAACTACAATAATGGGCAGGTTTAAAGGAAAAGACGACCTTGGCGAAATCTCTCTAATAAACCTTCAGCTTAAAAGTTTGACGGCGAATCGGACACGTCTGCAATGTCCGTTCTCTGCAGTGTAATTGAATTAAGGGGTGGTTTGGCGGGGTGGGGGAAATCGGTGGGGGTCACGGAATTCCACGGTCCACGAGGGACGTTCTCGAGTACACTGCACCACACACACCATGAATAGGCAAAGACCGTCCATGAAGCTAACTAGAGTAATATTTACTGCCCTCACCTACAAACTCACAAACATTTTATAGAATTAAAAAAAAAAAAAAAATTATAAAACTCGATAATTAAGTATTTTGTGTGATTTTATCGATAAGTAACACTTAAAGATAGGTGATACCAGAAAACAAGTATCCCAGGGTTTTACTTTTCAAACACAAATGCTACTAGATGGAGAAGGGGTGATCTACAGCTAGCTCCCCAATCCTAAATACCCATATTACTTTATACATACACACACACATATATAATCTTCATTTATTACAATCCGCTTATAAACATATTGTAATTTGATGGCTTAATATAATATACATATACACACAAAAAAAATTTAAATGTCATATTGCAAGAAGAAGTGGGTCAAATACGTCAAAATACGAACTGTAGTTTCATAACAATTGTCTACATTGGGACATTGTGTAATAGATGAAGTTTGTGTGCTCATAGAATAACTATAGCAGTAAAAAGTTGTAGCCAAAGGAGTTTTACGAGCGCCCATAGGGTACGGCTGAACGAAAAAAAACATTTACTCCAGAAATTAAATTTAGACAATGTTAGTTTATTATTGTATAGATTTGGGACGCTGATACATGGCAGAGGCATGGGAGCGGCTGACTTCCAAAGTATTACGAAAAAAAAAAAAGAAAAAGGCATTCCGGAGTTTTTTTTACTGTAGATATTATTATTAGATAATGTTAGATGGGGTTCGGTCAAGGTACCATCTATAATGGTATAGACTAAAAACAATAAAAAATATATGAACTTTTACAAGTGACATTTTAGATAATCCTCCACCCCCTTCTATTCTATTGGATTTAGCTCAATAACTACCTAATCATTTCCTTAAATATTTAGAGGTACACGATAAATTTCATTAAGAAACTTGACACGAACATGAATTATAGTGGTTCCAAGTTTTAGTGTCTTGTAAGAAAGATCGGAGATAATAAAGAAAAGGGATTAAAAAGGGGGGCCTCTTGGGAGAGAGGCTATATTTTCGCTCGGAGTTCGCTAAAAGTGACTCTAAAATGTCACCAAATGGGCGCCAGGGTAGCTCATGGGATCCATTCGGGTCTTGCGATCCTGACGCTATGGGTTTGAACCCGCCCAGGCTAAAATTTATGTCTAAATAAAAGCTTGCCCTGAGCCATGGCTGTTCAGAATGAGATGGCCACCTATAGATGGCTCCTTCATCCAAGACCCTAAGAGGTTGAATAGGAGGCTAACACTTCCATAAATAAATGTTAACAAGGCAGACCAGTAGACTCGACTGCCTGGAGATAGGAAATCTAGCCCGAATTACGGTACTTTGGTCATTGCAAGTGCGATGGCTCCGTTCTCTAAAACTTGGAGTACAGGAGTACAAGTAGAACCGGTCGCATCCCCCAGGTTCCACGGCCGCTGGTGGCGCTCATCACCAGAGGCGACGTCATCACTCTTTTCGCCGAGATAGAGGACTAATCCAAGACAGAGATAAATAGATAAATAAAGAACATAAAACACGTTTTCAATGAGCCAATCTAGGAAGGTATGAGCACATCATTACAATAACATGGTTGGAGGTTCGTTGGCCGTCGAGTATTATGCTGGAGAAATAAGACAGGGTTTCCAACAGGATCAGAAATATAAAATACTCCTAAATTGTTTGGTAATTATTTTATTAATATTATTATAACTTGTAAGTCATAATCAGGGGGATAGAGATGTCTGGAGAGATAGTTAATGGTCACATTTCAGAGTGCAGAACTAATCTACAGTACCAGAGCAGTTTAGTTCTCTTTAGTACTCAGAGATGTGACCGACCATAAACCTCCCTCGGAGATCACTCCAGACATCACTACCGCCATGATGATGACTGAGAAGTCAACTCGAAACGTCGGCAATAATAAAATAATTACCTAACAAATTCTGGAGTATTTTATTTTTCTGATCCTAGCCGAAACCCTGACTAATTTTTCCAGCATTGCAATAACAGTGATGAACGATTTACCATATTCAAAACTGCTTTCTTCTTTGTAGCATCAATATGACAGCAGATTTTTTCTGATTGGGAGGGGGGGGGGTACTTTTGGGTGATTTACCCCCCCAGTTCGCCAAACATTACCAAAGGACTCTTTCCCCTTTCGGGTATTGCTTTCGGAGCAACCAAATTCTAGTGAATAATCAAATATTTTGAGCTTACGGACATTGTCGTTTCTTCCAAAATTGATCAGTACTCCTTTGCACTGAAATTCTGACGTGAAGATGAGAAATTCAGGGGAACTTTCATTTTTTGTGGCTGGCTGAAGAATCGCAGCGACAGCCTTTCGTATTCTCATCAAGATGCAAACGTGCACTCCCCCACGTTACTTGGGCATTTCCTTCTTCTGCGTAAATTAAGAAGCCTACTTACTTCACGATTCATTTGCGTCATTGAATACAGCGAATTTCAATGCGGTTTTGCCACCACTAAATCCCAAACAAACCGGACACAGACAAACATTTCGTAATTCAATAGGATTAATCTGTAATTCATTTCCTTATCGTAGCTATAGAATACACAGAACATAAAATGACTAATTAATTAAATTTATCCATTCTTGGATTAATACAATTTATAATAGTTGTTGACAAACATTACGCTTATGGGTACAATATTTTTGACTTCGAATGTGTAGTAGAATAGACATAAAAAATAATTTTTGAATATATCTCTAAAAACATCTTGATTCCCCAAAGAGAAATCTGCTAGTAAGAGACAACAAACCACATTGTCCTTGCGACTCTCTTCATGAACTGGTAACGCACATGTAATTTGAGAGTGTGACTAATTAGCAGTCATACGAAAGCAAACTCAGACAAACTTAGCCAATTATAACAGGAGAGCAAGTGGATGTTAATGAGTAATATGCAGTGTGGAGTTCCACAGGGTATAAAGGAAAATATAGAAATCTTAATGTTTAAAAGTGATACAATATTTTTACTATTATTTTTTATAAGATATTAAACAAAATTTCCCCTTCCTTTATATATACTATGAAGCATATATACTTGATGTGGATTGATCTCATGGTTTATAGAAACTCCTTTTCCTGTGAACTTCTCAAGATTACTCTGAATATTATCTATATATTTAATGTATCTCAAGTCAATCAGAATATGTACTTGTGCTAATGTTTATTTTACATTTAATCTAGTGACATTCCGCATCCCGAGGGTGAAACCATAGCTAGCGCAGTCTAGCGGCAATATGTGGCAACACATCCAATCACGTCAGAGTATGGTCATGCAATTATCTTTGGTGTCATGTGGGCTCCAAGTAAGCGAGCTATGACAGCAAAAGCGGTAACGATAACCGTCCTCTCATCATTCTTCTACTTTTATTTAAATAATATACATATTTATCATTGCTATAAAATAAGTTTGAATAGTTTTCATAACATTTCAATATATAGTGCTCAATAATTATAAATAAACTTGTATTAAGTTTTTATATTGAAGCTGTATGAAAGTCATAAGAAATTATGAGAAAAAACTTATACATGTGGCAACAATTCCTCTATTATAGTTTTTTTAATGTAAAACAGTGCTTATTCAGATTGAAAAAACGCGCTGCATAAATTAAGAATTTTAATTATATAAAGACACATGAGTTTATTAAAAAACTCAACCACTTTCACTACAAAAGAAAAAATATTTTACATGAAATCCATTTAAAGAAGATGTTGTAACATATTTATTAATAAAATGCAATATCCCCATTTGACAGTTTGTCTACAGTATTACTAGTAGAGGAAATATATTTATACATATATCAAATTAACACAAAATATACAAATTTTAATATTTAAAATACTTAATATTGATTATTGATTTTCGGTTTGCGGGCGGAGGGGCGTGGCAAAATCAAATTTTCATTTCCAATTTGCCTTAAATACATGTGTTTCTTTATTGAATGAGCCCATATCTACACCATATGTAAATTATTCTGTGAAAAAACTTTATGATAGGTATTCCATGAGTTTCTATTTGAAGGCCGTAAATTTCGTTAAAAGCTCTATTTAAATCGTGTGATAATACAACAATAATGTTTGCTTAGGGCCAGCAACGCCATAAAATAATAATAATAAAAAAACGAAGTTTGCCGGGTCTATAAGTATAATACTAAAAAATTTAATAATAATATAAGTAAAGACATGTACGAATAAGAAATACATAGGAGAAATCATTTAAAGAAGAGAAAGTTTCTCTGCTTCGAATGCTTGACATTTTCCACGGTCATTATTCGAAAAAGTCGGAAGAATTAACATAAAACTAATAGACGAAATAAATAAATTCAGCAATAGAGGATTTTTGCCAGTTAAAAAAAGTGGATTAAAATTCCTCCACTGTACGCAGAAATCATTGAACTGTTTAATTGAAGAATACTCTTTTAGAGATTTTTATCTCACTTTAAAAGTAATGAATACATTTTACGGGCGATTTAATATATCGTCTCACTTTCGGGGCGTTTTGCCAGAGCGTGCTACACGCCGACTCGAACTACTTTTCTCTGGCAGATTGCATGCCTTTCTCAATAGAGTGAGCTAGGAGTCATGTCCTATCTCTTGGGCAATCCCCAGCCATTTCATGGCATTGCTTCAGTCCTTACAAGAAAATAATTGATTTAATAACTAAATTTACATAAAACGTCAATGCCCACTGCCCTAAATTTATGTTAGAGTAAAAATAATAGTCTAAATCAAACGCCTAATATATTTATGTTCTGTTGAAAGAAGAGTTAAGGGTTAAAAAGCATCCTAATGAATTCCATTTATAGCAGAATATTAATGTAATTATTTATAGATAAATTTACGTCACCGTGCGATAGAGATTAATAGAGAACTTCAAGTACCAGAAAGAATGTACGTTTACTCCTGCAAAATCAGGAATATTTTATAAAGTCAAAGTTTTCCTTACGCTGTATGCTGTATATCCGAGACTAAAAACAAATAAAAGCAGAATCTTGTCTTTTATACACAGACAAATACATAGAATACAGTGTATTAGAGAGTACGACATCAATAATCTATCAGCAAGTCGGGATAGCGACATAGAGCTGTCATAACACTTTGACCTAATGATGTCATCTATAAAGGCTCGTTTTGAACAAACGCTGTGGTTAACAGTTGAAGACGTATTTCTATAAGCTAATCGCAGATTTCGAGACATGGCACTTTTATGTCGAAATCCCATGCCATCTTGGAATGGTGCCGATGAACACGGATGCCTTTAGGTTTGTCGTACGCCAACTATAGTTAGATTTTCATCATTGCCGTTGTGCTCCACAGTCACCATACAACTATTTTAGTTGTTAAAAGTATAAATGTTGGTCAGTCATGGACATGTGATCCAGGTGACACGACGTTTCCTTTCGCCTTCATGATAGCCCTGAAGATGGCTTACAATGTAAGCCGAAACGTCGACAGATAAAAAATACACATTTTGTTATTAAATTGTATTTTTTATAGTTTATTCTTGACCTAACCCCAACAAAAATCTTCAAGTTAAATAATAATAATAAAATAAATCCACCAATCTTGACATTTTGTACTGAAACTGGAAAATTAAAGACTAAGACTACTGAATGTTCGAACTGACACAAACAAAAACATTTTTTTATTTTATTGAAATTAATTTTTGTGATAAAGTAGGCAATATCTGAAAATAACATCGAAGAAATTTCTTCAATTAACACGAAAGCAACCTAAATATTTCTTGGTAATTCACTTAACAGTTATTTCTTCCGTAAATAATTATTAAATCTATTGCAATGGGATCAGAGTGTGAAAGGGTAAAAGAGATAATTCACAGGACCTACGGTTGTATCTTTTACATAAATCTCATTCATTAAGGTAGGAATTTCATTTAAAGAGAAAAGTATCACAGACCTCAACAACATGGATTTCAATCTGTCCCATAAATAATCAGTAGAAACTGAGTTATTTCTTTGCTGCAAAGCAATGGCTTAAAATAAATAACTACAGAAAACTTTGAGCATTCTTGAGAATTTTCAGTGAAGGAATTCACCATTTCTCACCTAATCTACTAAATGCCTTGAAGATGAAACTGTAGAAACTCAATCCTTATCTAACAAATGTCATAGCTGTCATTTGTGCAATCCATTATCAGTATATATATATCAATAAAGATATGTAAACTTCATTTAACGTAATTGCAGAGATAGGTAATACGGTAACGTAGAACCCTGAGGGATTGACAATTCGGACGAGCGGGATAAACCCTTTGTCTACCTCAGATGATGAGATTGGATCTCGCCACAAGGGCGAGGAAAATTACTTCGGCAAAGACCTATAAGAAATGGCTATCTTGGGAGACTCTTTCGAGCTACGTGTAACCTCGTAAGAGAATGGACGTTTAAGAGAAGAAAAGGATGAGTCGGCTAGAATTATAGCGTGGCCGTTCCAAAGACATGCCAAAACAAACGATTTTTTTTTTGTCAGCGTATTTGGTAAATTCTATTAATTCATCTGAATCACGTGTAGTGAATCCTAGATCTTTTTCAAAATAACCTCTCTACTACTATTTTCCACTTGCAGTGGGACAGAATATTAAGTAGAATACTTGTTTCCAGGATTATAAAGTGAAATAAATTACGTCACGTAATACCCTTTATCTTAAAAGTTTATCGCAAAAGAATCTTAATGGTAAAGTCATCTTCTGAAGTCCTTATTGAAGGATATCTTGTAACACTTATATTATAGAATTCAAATTTGCATCGAGTGAGATGTATGGTAGACCGAGCACATTTTTCATGTGGCATGATGTACGAAAGCAGAAGAGGGGGAGAACCTCAATAGAGGAACACCCTACACACACTCGGTTTCATAAATCGGAATAAAATTGAAAAAAAAAAAAAAAATCCTTAGGAAAAGGGAGATCTGTAAATTTTCTGCAAAGACTGTAGAGGCAGAAAGACAGTTCGGATGACGAAAATTATATTTACAAGATTAAAAAATATCACACACACAAAGAGAGATAATTTTTCGAGGAATTAGAAAAATTGTATCAAAGGAGTAATAAGGACAAATAAGGGGGGCGCGAGGGAATCCAATGTGATCTGTTCGGATCTCGCATTCCAGGCTCCGCGGATTCAAATCCCGCCGTGGGCAAGCTTTTATCTATAAATAAGAGCTTGTCCTTGAGCCATGGATGTTTGGAACGGAAGGTAAATAGTATCTACCCCCATGAACCTGAGTGGTCGAATGGGAGGCTTACACAATATATGTATTATCATACCTTCTATTATCCGTCTTCTTTGGTTTCTGCAAACCATCTTCTGGTGGCGAGCGCTTTCGGACATTGTCAATCCTCGTGGCCGAATACATGTGTTCACTGTCACTGTCTGTATTCAACAGCAGTTGAAACCAATGAAGACGGATAATAGAAGGTATGATAGTTCTATATTCATTGGTAGTGAAAAATAACCTTTTAGATTATTTACCATTATATGTATACTTGTACTTCAATGGTTGGCTTAGAGATGGCGATTCCCACAGTACTATTACTGTGGGATTTTGGATTTTCGCTTGGATTATATTATAATAGACGAAGAGTATTAGCCGTCCTTCAGACGCAACAGGAGACAGAGAGATTTCGGTAGACGAGGTCGGAGGGGACAGTGACCCAGCTGGGGCGCCTATACGTGCCGGCATCTCGGGCAAGAATTAACTCCACAGGTCAATATGGGCGGGCACCGTTAGAGCGGGGAGGTTGGGGGTTTAATGAGCGCTCACGCAACCCGCGAGGCGTAAACAGGAGGAGTTCGCCATCTATCATCTGGGAGGAGGATGAGTGCTTGCTCGGCTACCTGGCCACTGGCTAGCAGGTACATCGCCAGCTGAGAGATGCCATCTAACCTGATCTTACCTCACCTGCAATCATGCTTCATTAAGGCAACAGACCGGACCTGAACAACAGTTTCGTAGTATTTACCACCAATCCCTTCTTTTCAGAGCCATATAGATCTGCGCCAGGTAACAGCTACTAGTGCGCTAACTAACATGCGCCCAAAAGGTAATTAGCTACACACAGTTATCACTGAGAGCCGATAGCCTAATGAGTAATAAGTACATGTGAAATGGTTAATCTTGCTTGAAAACAAATTAACTCTGAAAGTGGTACTTAGACTGAACAACCTTGAGTGGTCCGTGTCAGGTAATTAATTACTTTACGGACTTCGATTTAAAAAAGCTATGAAATTAAGCTAAATAGCCAGAAAATTATTATTATTATTTTTTTTTTTTTTTTACTACTGCCTCTTTATTAGTAATATTTTTGAAGTACAATGTGCTATAAATAGCAGTCTGTGTGCTATGGTGGTGTGAGTGTAATTGGTACACCACCTATAGCGACCCATTTACCCGTAGGTATGTGCGAGTTATGGTAAGAATATATCTGCGTTTATTCCTTAATTAATAATAATTAAATTCTAGTTATTTCAATAAAATTAGATACTACGAAATCAATCCATCGATAAAATTTCAAAACAAGAATGAACAATAACTTGTTATAGAAAAAAAAATTAAATAAACTTAATTCCCTTGCCAGGACAAGTCAACCATAGACCTGAAAAGAGATGTGATACTTCAATTGTTGTTAATGATAAAATATACAATATAAAAGAAATTTTATAAATATTATTTATGTTGTGGTCTTTAATCCCACGTAAATTTAGATAATTTTTAGTGCAAGGGAACAGAATAAAAAATCTAACTGTCCCAGCCAGGACTCGAACCTGGATCCCCTGCTATCCGGGCCGGTGCATTTACCACTTATGCTAC
>KZ807471.1:27765-46101 GCA_000696205.2 Oncopeltus fasciatus | reverse complement strand
TATTCATGCCTTAGGATATATATATATTGTTAAATTAAATTGTAGCATGGATGGTTTAATTCATTGAAACATGAATTATTATGAATAAAACGGTAAAACAGTGTTCATTTAGTTTTGTAAATTTTTCCTGTTACATTTTCTTGTTATTACTAAAATAATGGTAACTATACCCTTCAAGCAATCAAATACCGAAATTTGCATCGCAATCATTTTTTAAGAAAAGCAAAATCGATAAATCTCACGTAAAGAACATTATTGAATATGAAATAGAAAAATGTTAGAAAAAAAAAATAGTTTTCTTGCACAACCGACGGAGCCAGGTAATTTTGAAATCGTCCGTTCAAATGACGGCAATTTGAAGTTGGGCGAATTATCACTCGAGGGGAAAATTCCTCCATGATGGAGATCAGGCAGACTTGGCACAAACCACTCCAAACTCGTAATGCATCCAGGGAAGGAATGTACGTACACTGCAGGCGATAGCGGGTTACGCTTCGCTAAATAAGAGGCTGAGGTAATTTATGGCCGGCTAATGCAAGTCCTCCAGGAGGCAGATTCCAGGGCTCGGTGCAACGACCTGTCTCGAAATATCATCTCTTCCACCGGTCGATCCGAGGAGGTTCGCCTCCAGGATCGCCTTGGTGAATGGCCTCGTAACAAGGCCTGGAACCACGCAAGGATGACTCTCTCCGACATGAACAATGTGCCTTCCCCCCCTCCCGCTAATCATCGCTCGCATTTGATAAGTACAATCGTCAGGAAGGAAAGATCACACTACTTTGTCTTCCTTCTCCTAAGTGTATCTATGTGAACCAACTTGTTTCAAAGTTGTTCATTCTTAAGAATAGTTTTCACTTGTAAATAGTAAATAAAAATAGTTGCTAGTAATTATTTTAAATCTCGCCAATTACCGTTTGCAACTTCTACCACAATTTTTACTTATTTATTTAAAATGTGTTCCGCATTATTGACTTCAAACTAATAATTTAAAAAAAGCCGCCATGCATAAGTGTAAATTAATTAGAAGACAACCTATGCATCATGAAAAAAGGACATAGACTTATGAACGTATGTTCATGTGGTGTATAAACAATATCATGAAACACAATATCAAAATTACTTCATACCTGTAATAACACTTAGCACCTGAAATAACGAATGTGTCATAGACTATTGACTTTTTTTTTCCTTTACCCCCCCCCCCCCACCATTTGTAGTTTAAACATTTCTCAAACTGTTTTCTCCAACAAGGATTATTAATATGAAAATACGTTAATAAACGCTAAGAAGGAATACAACAGTGCTGAGATTGTCAGAATAATCCTTATATATAAACCTTGATGTAGGCCCAAGATGGATAATCAGTCACATAGAAGCATATATTGCGCTACAAAATATATTTCTCATGTATAATTTCAGATTGAATTAAATGAGTGTAAATTACTTATTTGACCTAACAAGCTGAACAGAAAATAGCCCTGGTATACTGGAGGAGAAAAAAAAATATGGGAAGTGCTCAACCTTTATTAATTAATTCCAAAATAACTAATTTATTTCAAAAATTCCGAAAAACTTGTATTACCCAAATTTATAATACGCTATATATACTATAATATTACATTCATAATACTTATGTCCTATTAACAAATGTTATAGAAGATAAATGTAAAAACAATTTTCGAAATATATTTATCAAATCCTAATTACCTCTTTAAAATCATTTATCACCTCTCTCTTTATGAAACGCTTCTCAATCCAAATATATAAATTTCAGTCTATAAATTTAAGTTTGGTTCTAACCTTATCGTTTTCTCAAACGACTCATTGTATTACACCCAAAAATGAAATTATCCAACCGAACAATGAAAACTTAATTTGGTTTCTAGTTTATAAAGAGTGCCAGTCCAACACAGATTTATATTTTTATTCATTTATTTATTTTTTTGCTGCTTTTTGTTACTGCATCAAAACGAAATCTCCTGAAATTTTGTGAAAGTGCATTTATTTTTTAAGTCCTAACAACTGAAATAATAAATGAAAAATATTAATAATTGAAAAGTAATAGTTTTTTTTCTTTAGCAAGACAATCTATATAACAATTTTACACTCCAACTGCTAGCTTAAATAAAAATTTTCACATTATAACAAAGCCACTACTAAATTATTAATACTAAAACAAATTAAAGCACAACGTCCCTGCATTAATTTAGATTTGTGGAGGACGTTCCAAGACGATACAGCGGCTGTGATACATTTCATAAATATATTTATAAAGAAGACCTTCTTGAGACGAGGATTCATCCGGCAAATTTACAAACAATGGGAAAGCCACTGACAGGGAATTATTCAACACTCCCCTCCAGGCAATCAATATGTGAAAAATGTATTTCCCAAACTTCTGTGGGTATGACACAAAAGCACACACAACGAAACCAGTGTAGGCGCTGACAATACGTCTCTCTGTCCTTCCATCTAGACAACTGTTGTATTGTCTCACTCGGTGCGAAAAGATTATTAAATCTCAGAGTGAATCTGGTAGGTTCTCAATGTTTGAGTCATGCAATTACACTTCTGAAATTATTTATACTAGGCATCAATATTCGAAAACGGTAAAAAGTCTATGTGTGTCGCTGTCTTATGGTTGGCTACAAAGGCTTAACACAAGTGGGAAAATGTGTATGAATACTATATGTGAATAATGTTTATTTCAGAAAGTGACAATCTATTTGTACTTGATATATCAGCAATTAATTTAATTTTTATCTTAGAAACTGTACAGCTAAATATAGAAATTTAAGTTTTGCAATATACTTTTAGTGCCAATTTAAATTTAAAAAACAAGCTGAAAAATTATGCTTACACTAAGTAAAGACATGACAGTCGCAAGGAGTCAAATACTCAAATGAAACGTATATAAATATGATATTGATAATTTTAATTTTGAAAATAAATCCACAAAACTCAATGGCCGCATGAGTGAAGCCGTTTTTTGAGTTTATCTTCCATGATGGCAACCACAGAGAACAAACTACATCTGTGAGCTCAAGGAAAAACAGGCTTATCTTCATTGCACGTAAGCATGAAAATATGATAACATTTAAGTAATTATTAGGAGGAGATCCAGGAGTCCTCGCTGGGGCAGTTAGATTTACAATTTATTCTGTTCCCATGCACTAAAAATTGTTAAAATTTACGTGGGATTAAATACCATAAAAAAATAATATAAATAAAATTTAAGGTTATTAAACATAAATAAATTATGGTTTTGATAAAGTATGGCATGAGTTACAATGACGAAAGGTGTTTTTTTTTTGTTTTTTTTAATTGACAACACAAGGTTTCCACAAATAATTTTTTTATTTCTATTAGACGGGCACATTCAAGATCCATCCATAAATCCATATTCATGCCTTAGGAATCTATAAAATAACATTAGAACCATATTACAAAGACATAACAAAGCATATCATTGTATATGTGTGCAGTATAAAAATTGTTTATTATTTTGTGTTTCATTTAATGCATTCTTGGATTCAAAAGATGAAAAGAAGATTTTAAAAGTGCTCTTCAACGGAATAAGGAAATTGATCGAAGCCTAGAATTGCCAATTTTGATAGACCCGTTTAGGAAATGGATTCTACTATTTGCTCAAAAATCAATTTTCAAAGTATTTTCTTAACAAGTAATGTAAAGTACAATAATAATATATTAAATTATAAAAACAATGTGGGTTGTTGTAATTACAGACATCTTGAATAATTGAACATCATTCGAAGAAGGCCTATTTGGGGCAGCCAACATGAAGGACATACTTACAGAGCGGACACAATAAAGATGGTGTTAAGCCAGCTTAGTCCGATACGTTTTGAAGCATGACGGATAAGTCTGCCAGTACGACACCGGCTATAGACAAAGGGATCCATGACACCCAGCCTACTTATCTACGTTCAGAACAAAATGCAATTTATGCTGCAGAAGAAAAAGAGTTCCCACGGAAACGGGAGAGGTCCGGCCAGGGGAAAGGAAATGGGAGGCGGGCCACGTCAAAGGCGGTGTGTAGGAGGCGTGGAATCAGAGGACGACTGTGCACAGGGAAGGTGTGGAGGAGAGGAGGTCGGAACGTGCCCTATGCCAAGGAGAGCAGGGCCTGTTTCAGGACGAGGAAAGCGAACAGGGCCTTTATTTTGCATCCCGTGGGACTGCAGGATTCGCCACGGTTTCACCCAAGTGGGAATTACCCGCCGACAGGTATGCTAGACTCCTCGGGTGGGGACTGACGAGATCATTTCAGAACAGCGGGAAATATAGATGGCACTAAAAGGAGAGTTTTTGACCGTAGATATTATTCTGAGATGATTTTAGTTGGGGTCGGTCAAGGTAGATCCAAAAAACACAAATTTAAAAAATGTATATTTTAATAAAGGATTATCTGCCGACGTTTCGGCTTACATTGTAAGCCAACTTCAGGGCTATTATGAAGAGGAGAGAGGACGTCCTGTCCCTAAGTTCACATTTCCACTCTTTGAGTCATGTTAACAATAATCCTTTAATAAAAAATACATTTTTTAAATTTGTGTTTTTGGATCTACCTTGACCGAACCCCAACTAAAATCATCTTAGAATAGATGGCATTGGATCTGGAGACGTTAGCGACTGCGACTGCATACTGCACGCAAACATATGTTTGAATAACTTCTCAACGGAAAATCAACAGAGAAAGATGTGTTTATGTTACCTATTTTAAGCACGTTTAAAGAATGGCAATGTTATATCAACGCAGGTATGAATTAAGGCCTAAAACTGCAGATACCGACTAACCGACTATCCCCTACATTTAAATATATACCCCACAAACTCCATCAAAAATGATAAGATAATTCAATAACCAAATTTATAGTTAATCAACAAAATTTAGATTAAATTTGGTGATGTTTTCTTCAGTTGAATGTCACACTTTTTGCAAAGTAAAATAAGCAATCTACATTTATATTTTTATTAAACATGAAAAAATGTTTTGTTTACACTGCTCGTTATAAACAAACAAATAAATATATATACATACAATACAAATTTGGAAATACAAGTTTATATTAAAATATAATGAAACATGCAAAAAATATTTTTTCCATGCAGATTTTTCTACAAATCTGAAAAGTTAATTTTAAACCTAATACTTAGCATGGTAAAATAAAAATATAAATACAGGATTATGGATAAACTGACCAAAGGAATGAATAATAATATAATATAATATATAATAAATATAAAAAGGATATTTATTACTAGTGGTGTCGATAAGAGAGAGGATGGATAAAAGGAATAAGTGTAAACTCTCCAGAGAAAATCCTGAAAGAGACATTGTGAGAGATATGGCGGAGGAGTGTGGAATTCTTTAGGGAATCATGCTTCCCGGAATGGAAGGGACGGTGAAGCTGGAGTGTGAAACACACGGGATATACTCCACAAATCCAGTGACTGTCCAGTCTGGAGTGTGAGATTTCCCTGGTGCAGGACCTCCGCCTAACCCCACATCCAGGTGATTCAGAACTGTGGGAGACGTTCCTAACACATTGCATTATCCCTTCCATAAAGATAAGGGGAATCTCCAGCCTACATGAACAAGTAATGATAAGAAATAGCAGTGCACGAATCGAATTTGAAGTAAAAGATTTCATAATTCATGAGAAGAAAGATATATTTTTATTATATTTATTTGGTAAATTTACTGAGTTTTTTATTTTTATTAACTAAGCATTTAATTTAATAAAATTTTAATTTTGTTTACTTGGTGTTTAGTATTTATGGTTTACTCGCCTAAAGAACGGATGATTTCATTAATTTTTTTAATTAGAACAAGGGCTTAGAACACTAAAAAAAGAGAAAATCAATAATGCCTCAGTTACTTTTTATAGAACAAATACTTTTAATATAGATATTTTTTAATAATTTTAAATTTTCGAAAATTATTTTTAATAGAATATTTGGCTAGTTAAAAAAGGAGATTATTTATTATTATTTAAAAATTCTACTGCATTATATTTATATTATCTTCATGTTGGGAATCGCAGATTTTAGAGCAGACGAGGGACTCTATAGCAACAGTTCCTTAAGGAGGAGCCTGTAGGAAAAACGACAGGATACAGAAGAAGTGTTATACGGAGGAAGGAAAGGCTTGGAAAGTATGTGTGATCAACCTTACAAATAATCCAATACTTCCTCAAGTCCACTATGTCAGACAATGAAGAATGAAAGAATCTTCAGAGTGGAGTTGAGGAAGTATTGGAAGACCAAGACATAACACACTACACACACAAACACAAAAAGAGAAAGAAAAAACTTAGCAAAGTGAGAGGTGTGGGGGGGGGGGGAGAGCGAAGTGGAGCGCTTCACACGATTAAGCCCTCAGAGTGAAAAGTGGCGGGGAAGGGGTGACCAGCGAAAGAGAAAGTAGGAATCGGTCGCCGTGAAGAGGATCGCCAACAGTGATGGACTCGGTCAACATTCGCGACACAAACGTCGGCAGAAAGATCTGGGTCTCAGGAGCACCACCTACTCTCGTACACAATCCGTCTTTCATCCAAGGAGCAATGCAGGCTAGCCATGGGCGCCAGGGTAGCTGGCTCGTGGGTCTCCGCAATCCTCGCTGGGCTGCGGGTTCGAATCTACTTACTGCAAAGTGGGATGGCAACCTGTAGATAGCTTCTCCCTCCATAAACCTAAATGGTTGAAAGGGAGGCTAACACCTATTTTTAATAAGTACAAGACCTTATTCGAGTTATTTACATTTTTTTTTAAATTGCATAATAAACAATATTAACAATTTTTAGTGCAAGGGGACAGAATGAAAAATCTAACTGTCCCAGCCAGGATTCGAACCTGAATCTCCTGCTTTCCGGGCCGGTGCATTTACCATTTATGCTACCAGTACAAGTCTGATAAGTTATTACATTCCCCACATTAGTGTGGAGAGTCTAACTTCCGAGGCCGACAAATATATCGTCTTACGCTTAGAGGAGCTGACATTGTCAAGCTTTAAATGACACTCGTTATTTACTTTTAAATTTTTAATTTTATAAATATCATTTTTTGTGGTATATAATACTTAATACAATATTATTCAAAAAAATTTACTAGTTTTTTTTATTTTTTATTTAGAAATATCATAAATATTTATTTTTATTATTTCTTTGATCAAACTTCTAGTTTTGTTTATTGAGCTCTGAAGACGGTTATCCATAAGACCAATTAATGTATGTACGGTGAACAATACTTTACACCAGATTGTTTCTTCAGATTATATGTGTGTGTGAGTGTCTGTACACAAAAAATGCGGATATTATGCTAACCACCTAAGCTTCTTGGTTATTCCAAGTTGCAAGTTGTATAGCTTGCAAAAATAAATTTCAATTTGTTATTTACAGTTCAGAGAAAATCCTTAAAATAAGAAGAAATTTTCTTTCCCAAAATCAAACGTATCTTTTGTACACTCTAATCACTATATATATATAACGGAAATCACTATATAATTTTATAATGGAAAAATTAAAAGTAAATAACAAGAGTCGATAAATTAATAGCAAGACAATGTCAGCTCCTTCGAGCATAAGACGATATATTTGTCTGCCTCGGAGGTTAGACTCTCGACACTAGTGCGGGGAATTTAATAACTTATCAGGAATTTAATACTTGTCTCGGTAGCGTAATTGGTAAATACACCGGCCCGGAAAGCAGGAGATCCAGGTTCGAGTCCTGGCTGGGACAGATAGATTTTGTATTATATTCCTTTGCATTAATTGTTTGAAGAATAACAACCTTCATAATAAGTAGGTGAGCTAGTACTCAGGTGAGGTAGTAGTAGTAAGACAGACTACATACTTTGAAGAGAAGAGAAGACACACAAATTTAAAAATTAAAATCAGTATTTTCAAAAACTCTTATCCATGATAGGCCGAAGTAATTTGAGGTTACGAAGTACAGAAATGGTTAGGGATCAAACAGTAAAAAATAATTAAGTTTCATACACTAAGGGTAAAAAACATAAAATAACACTGTCTTGTTAGTGGAGGAGAAACGAAGTTTATTATGTACACTAAATAAATGCAATCCATGCATTACACGTGAATACACAAAATCACAAGCTGGAATTGTTTACAACATGGACGAGTTGTTGCCATTAGAAAATAAACATTCTATGTCTTTATATTTTTGTTAAGTGACAACCACAAAGACTAGTAAATTTACAAAGTTAAATAAATAATAAACGATTAACGTAAAAACAAAGAGAGAATGATGCGTAGTAAGTAATAGAAATAAATTGTAATATTACTAAATTGAGGTGAAAAACAACTTGAAGTAACTTTACTCGAAGAAGATGTTAGAATATAGTTTGGTCGAGACAGGAAAGTTTAACCCTCACCTTTAGAAGAGAAAGCAGTATGTCTCTGCAACATTTACCGTAATAATACATATTTCTACTCAGAGACAGAACAAGAGGGTAAGTCTACCCCACTACCCCCACTCAGCATGACACAAACACAAACATACGTTAACTCTGGACCCCCCCCCCCACATAAAATAAATAATAATAATTAAATATCACATCCACTACAGCAATATCTCATGAAAATAAACCTTGAAAGGATATTGCATACATTATTTACCAATATTCCTCATCGGTAAATAGTCTAAAAGCTATAATAAGTAGTCATCAGTATCATTAAATAAGGTTACTAGAGTCTCATAATTCATAGAATAAATTATGATAATTCAAGTAAAAAAAATGATCATTGATCGATTAGGGTGAACAATAAATACGCTAAAATATATTTAGAAATCAACTATTATTATTAACAACAATTCGGCGTAAGTTTTAGGCTATGAACACCAGTGTGGGAACACTTGTCCCAAGTAATAAAACAATTAGTTATAAGGTCTAGTAAATAACACATAAATATGAGGGATGAGTAAGAAAATAATGATTTTAAATTATAGCATATACATACATAGAAGGTGATAGGAAAGAAAATATATTTTATACTTTGGCCATAACCCTGACCAAATTTGTATAACACTCAGGCGGCCCAACTAATCTCAACTATATAACAATGCACGGTTTTCTGAATAAACCTCAAGTATTTTAAGAACTATTATACAGATTTAGAAAATATTTAATAAAAAATATTGTTAGGAAAATTAATGACTATTTTCTTAAATATTTAATCATATAAATTTATATGCAATTGAAGAAAATATTATTCAACATAAAAATTCTAGGAAATTGAAGAGAGAAAAAAAACCCGCAAAACACGATAGTTAAAATCATTCATTCAAGGAACAAATGGGAGATATGCAAAAACCATAAGATCCTTGACTTCAACGCGTTAACCAAGAGGACAGTGACAATAACCTCTGAAGATACAAGGTATCCATACCCATCATAACTCATAAACATGATTCTTCACGTCGTCTCATAATGGCCAAAGAGGTACTCCGCAATGAGAAATTGGGGCAATCGATATTCTCAATTTAATTAAACTTATCGCAGTATTTAACTTCAATATTTTAGTACAGTAGATTAGCTATGAATCAAATGAACCTATAGTCATTACATTTGCTATAATTCAGGTCACCTACACCACAAGTTCACCACTTTACAAGGAGATATCGTTGGAACAACGACAAAAGCTAAGATGGAAAAAAAAAAAAAAAAATTGAAATATGTAGCTCAAAATAGAGAAATTTAAACTTTTAGCACACAATTCAACCTCCTCAGAATTGAGGAAAAAAGCTATCATGAAATGTGTTTACGTCCTCGGAAAGCTTGCTGGAGTATGTATTACATATTTTATATTTTAGGATATTATAGGACTTAAATTAAAAATAAACTTTAAATGGGAAAATTATGATTCAGGTAGATTCAATTTGGCAATTTTTTATTTATTTATTAGAGAGTAAAGTAAATTATTCTCGCTAAATATTAATTAAGAAAAAAAATTAATTAAATAGTAAATTAAAAGAAAATATGTATTAAAGGAGTAATCAACCATGAACGTACAAAGATTGGGGGGAATCTCGTCACAATAATAATATTAAGACAACCTCAGAGTTAAACAATTGAACAAGTTTAAAAACAACTGGAGTTGTTGATCAAAACCATAAAAACAATACAGTCGCCCGACAAGGACAAAATCACCTAGAAAACTTCCGAAATCAACAATGAGAATTGTATTGGGATAATGGCGAACGAAAGAGTACAGATATTAACACATATAATCATTGCTTATAGGAAAAAAAAAAAAAAAAAAAATTAGTAAACAATTTTCGGAAAACTTTTAGAGGAATCGATTCGAGCTCAAAAACAACATGTAAATGCAGACATCTGACAGCAATTCAATAGATAGATAAATGCATTATTTCACAAAATTCAAACATAACAATTCTCCCAGCAATGTGAAACATGGCCACACAGCCACTCTAACTAAAAAATATATTATAACGTAAAAAACTAAAAATGCCGCAAGTAATCCGTATTTTTACATTAAAAAAAATAGTTATTTTTGAATCGCATGTTAATATTTCTGAATGCTTTCTGAAAGCAAATACAATTATGGAAACCATTATTGGTATTTTGTTTTTCAAGTGCAACTTTATGATAAGTGAGTCTACGTTCACTTGCTTTTCGAATCCTTGCCTGATTTTACACTTGTGAATGATCGCTAGAGTACTATGTAAAAAAAAAAAAAAAAAAAAAAAAAAAAAAATCCCAAACTCAATGTTTGCGTATTATAAATAAACCAAAGAAAATAAATAAACCCATATTTATTTATTTTAAATAAATGTCATTTTTAAATATTATACTATTAATGTATTGCAGTGTATTTAACAGATTTATAATTCTTACAAGACTCTAATAATCGATCGAAATCCCCTTTATTGAATCTATAAATATACTTTATGAGGTATTTCTCTATTGGTGAATTTAATGCAGCTGAGATCCTAAGTGAAGATTTACGAGGAGTCAGTTTTGAATAATGAACAGTGGTTTTTTTTGTTTTTGTTTTTTTCATGCACATATTATTGACGAAGAATGAGGTAATGCCTTCTCCAGCTGTTTAACATGTCCCAGAGATGCATAAAAAAGAAAATAGATAAATAAATTATGAATGAAGCAGAATATGTACTTCTCTCCTGATAAACTGTTATTTAAAAAAAATTATTATGCTCAGCTGTACTTAATAAACAAATAACAAATAAAATAAGTATTTGTCTTGTTGATATTTTTTCCGGGGGAAATGATAAAAGACAAAAAGCAGTAGAAGGGGCGGCGAGAACCCTTTATGACAGCCATTGATGATTATTTTCGCTCTGATACCAGCAAAGAACGCCTCGAGGAAGCCTACATCACCCTGTCCTGGCCCCCAAATTCAATTTCATTTTCTTCCGCCGCCAACATCCCACACCCCCGGTTACCGTTACACCCCAGCCAAAAGCAATTGTGTTGCCAAAGTTGCTGTACGAGGAAGTCGATCCAATATTTGGAACAGTTATTCCTGGTGGAGGGTTTTTCAAGCGGCCGAATGAGGATCGTGACTGGAGATGGCGCGGATCTCTCGCCCAGGTAAATGAGGGAATTACCTTCCTCCGAGCCTGCACCCAGCCTAAGGAATTAGTCCTCGACCCCCTGGTAGGAATCAGACACAATTAGCCATCGAGGGCTATTAGAAATAAATATAACTATACTTCATTCCTATATTCATAAGTAGTAGCACAATAATAGTTACAATTACATTAAGAAAAATATATCCTTAGTAAAACTTCTTCAAAAACTATACATGGTAGTATTCAAAAGGAGAGTTTGTTGACCGTAGATATTATTCTAAGATGATTTAGTTGGGGTTCGGTCGAGGTAGATCCAAAAAAACACAAATTAAAAATGTATTTTTAATCCTTCATTAAAAAAATACATTTTTAATTTGTGTTTTTTTGGATCTACCTCGACCGAACCCCAACTAAAATTATCTTAGTATACATGGTAATAATGGTCAAAATATTTTACACAATAACCCACTTTTTGTTAATGATTTTAAATTTTTATACCATTATAAATGATATTTTTATATTGAATTTCATACGATTAGTAGGAAAGTTTTGTTAATAATAATTATAAGGGAATTTTTATTTTTTTTAACATATAAGCTTTATTTGCATATTACATTCTGTTAAAAATAAATAAAAACATTTTGTAATTTGATTACAATGATTAATATTTAAAAAAAATGAAATTAATGAAAGTCACATGAGGAGAGGAGGTGACCAGTGACATCACTCTCTAATTATTTGGGGACTATGTCCCCAGGAGGTCGCGGGGCCATCTTCGTTTGAGCCGACGGGGAGGGTTGTAGGGGTTGGAGTTGGAAGACAAGGTCTGTGCTAGTGAATTAGGATGGAATGACAGTGGACTGTGGAAAAGGGTGAAGCGGGAAGAAATGAGGTCTTGAACAAAAGGAAAATTAAGATCGTGGTGAAGGGATGAATCGGGTACGTAATAGGGAGCATTTGCGATTATTCCCAGGGTTTTGGATTGAAAGGACTGGATTCTTTGGATGTTGGAAGGCTTGGCGGCACCCAAATTTCTACTCCGTAAGTCCAGATTGGTCGTAATAAGGTTTTGTAGAGTGTCAGTTTGTTTTCTATCGT
The DNA here is from genome assembly GCA_000696205.2 of Oncopeltus fasciatus. Taxonomy (NCBI): domain Eukaryota; kingdom Metazoa; phylum Arthropoda; class Insecta; order Hemiptera; family Lygaeidae; genus Oncopeltus; species Oncopeltus fasciatus. Next base: position 33,405 of record KZ807471.1, on the reverse strand, counting down.
AAGACTGGATTTCTTATTCATGAGTCTGTATAGAATATAAGGGAATTGAATTCAAAAAGTTCGAACGAAATACATTCGAAATATCCTATCAAAAGCAAAGAATAAGAATATAATTTTCACAAAGAAGGAAAATAAACTTAATGTACCAATACGCTTCTGGGCAATGCTCGGTTTTATTAATGTTTACTAAGAAATACATTTTCGTTAAGACTAATTCAATTAAAGGATACGAATATATTTTAAAATAAATTTGAGTCATTGTACCATTTCTTTTATTAAAAAAAAAAAAGTTTGATAAGAGTGACTTTAAGACATAACAACCATAGTTTCCAAATAAAACCTCAAAAACTACAGAAAGCATCTTATTTTTTTGTTCTACGGAAAATAAATAAATAAATATCTATGTGTGTGTGTGTGTGTGTGTGTGTGTGTGCGGGTGTAAAATTAAATTTAGAACTTCTGCAATTATTATCGAATAGCAACCTAATCTATTGTTTATTTCATTATACGTACATATTATATAACTATGATAAAATTTAATTTTTTCAATGCAATTCTAATGCTACATGTTTCATTTTTAATTAATACATAACAATAATCAAAGCCGTCACTCCTTAATGACGATTTTACAAAAAAAAAAAAAAAAAAAAAAAAAAAAAAAAAAAAAAAAAAAAAAAAAAAAAAAAAAAAAAAAAAAAAAAAAAAAANACTTCACTAAACTTCAGCTTTACAAAACACTGCATATAAATAAAGATTATTTATTTGATTTAAAAAAAAAACTACGAATAAAGCTAATGCAAAGGAATATAAATAAATACTTGATTGTCTTATTTTTTTCTTTCATGTTTTAATTTTGAAACAACTTGATGTACTATGCGATAACGTGCAATTTTTTTTCGCTTGAAAAATATGAGGTCATGGATTAAAGAAAAGTATACATACACAGAAAAAAATTGTATAGAATAATAAATATCAAACAATAGCGCAAATTCTAACAATGTCGTATAGTCAATATGACATGGCCATGCCATTACAGGGTTTTTTTTTTTTGTTATTTTTTTAAATCTTTTTATTTCGGTTTTTTATCACTAGTGACCCGACCTTTGCTCTTTCTACCAGCAAACTGTGATTCAAAGGGGTTTAAAGCGCGCATTTTACCATCATCATGCACCATAGTTAAAGTGATTTAAAAAAAAGAAAAGGTTAATTGTATTATGGTTCAAATAAAATTTGCAGTATTTAATAATAACTGTTACAGATAAATAGATTATTTAGAGAACGTTTGTCTTGGGTTTTATAAGGCAAGGAAAGCGAAGGCAAAATACCTTACCTGTACTGATAAAGAACATTGGAAAGCAGTTATCTCTTATCTTTTATCTTTAAAAGATAATACGTGAACGAAGGATTTTATGCTTATATTAATCTCTGAGAGGAAATAAATCCTGCGCTTAAATTTATTCATGCGTTTCGTCCTTCAGACACCATTAAAAATGAATAAATAAAAACCAAACATAGTCCATATCTGGTTGATCCGAAAAATAATCAGTTCATAAATAAGTAATGGGGAAAAATAAATGTATTTCTGTAGAATTAAAATTCATTGCGTTAGAAAGGAATAATGTACATTTATTACCATCTAAAAAATAGTATATAAAACTAACCCAATTTTACAAACAAATAGATGTTAGTTAGATGATAATAATTTATTTATTGATAGCCAAAATGTTTAAGTAAGACTGAAAAAAAAATCGGTCAACGGTACTCACTACACTTCTGCAAATCCTAAATTATGGATGACATGTGTCCATGAACGTATTGCACTTGCCGTAGGGGTGGTGTTGGAAACGGGGGCTGTAACCTGCCGTTGATTGCTTCACCAGAACGTGGTTATATCCCCCCCGTCATATTAGCGGATTCTGAAGGAATGTTTTGATTGGGCTGGATCTCATGAGTGATTTTTTTTTTCCAATTTTTTCACCAAACCTACCTACCAGACACTAAAAATAAAAGTTATAGAAATACAGATACACACAAATTTTACACGTAAAAATTAAATCTTATAACATTTAAATCTACATTATTTTTTTTTAAATTAATATAAGGAACATATTTCAAAATGTAAAATCTAGATCCCGCTAATTTTTCAATATAATTAAAATAATTCAAAATTCGGGCTTCAGTTTAACACAATTAAATTTATTTTTTATTAAAATCGAATGAGAGAGAGTTTAAAGGGAGCGCAAATAGAATAATCGTGAAAATCTTCCTAGCCGTTTTTGAAAAAAAAAGAAAATTTTGAGACTGATTAAATAGAAAATTTAAATTTTCTATCATTGCTAAAAGAGTTAGTAAATACAGTACTACTATTATGATGGACTTTTTTTTTCTTTCTGCTTTATAAATTGGTGCAATAGAAAACAGAAGAGGAAGGGAGGGACCACTTTTGAATTTGTAGATGGAAAGGAGGGGGACGATAAAAAAACAAAAAAAAAACAGTCAATAGGCCTTTACGAAAAGGCAAGAAATGGTTTACAGTTTCGGGATTTTCTACGCACCTGCAAATCAGAAAAAAAAGTTTGTAACCTTCGTATACGTGTAAAACCTTCTATTCTAGCTCTTGTGTCCTTCACCTTAGATGCATGGCAAAAAATACTTCTAGATAACCCAGATAATTAACCTGGTATTTTCAAATAGAAAAAAAAAATAACGGAGATTTGTTTACTTTTCGGAAAAAGAAAATGACATTTCAGGTTTCACCAAAACTTCCCCCAATTTCAATAAATTATTATGTCTGAATGTTTGACGCATGACAGGAAAATTCGAAGTGAAATCAATAAGTGATGTGCCAAAAAGAGCTCAAACGGAGGAGAAGGTTTAAGTAAACAAAAAGAAAAAGAGCAGGTAAGCATAAATTTGGACAAGTCACTCTTTTTAATTCAGGATAACTAAAAAATAAATAAATAAAAGGTTAATAGGTCTTCTAGAATGTTATTTTAGGACAATACTTTGCCATTCAAGGCACCTTTAGGCCCTTCTTGGTTACACTACTAACTAGATCTTTTAAGCAAGACATGCCAGCTTAAAGCTAAGGGCTGAAAATTACGTATAGGGCGAAATATAGCCCAAAACAAGAAATCTAGCAAGAACTTTTCCTTGCTAATATCCAGCAAAAGAAAATATTAATTTACTGCTAAACATTGATCCGTCATGGATAAGTATTTTATATAAAGAAGTAAAAAAAAAAAAAAAACTATTTTAAAGAAATAAAAGCAAGTATTGAAAGCTGTGTCAGGGTGACAAAATTGTACTAATAAAATTATGATAAGATACAAATTTCTCTGATTTAAAACAGAAGAGAGTGAATAATACAACGCCAAAAATATATTTTTCTAAGTTACTAACTGGTAAAGGTCTCACTTCAACAGTAGGCAAATAGCTAACATACAATAGGTTACTACTTATTATCTTGCGTGAATATATATATATATTTATGTGTGAGTGTTTATTCAACTTTAATTCTCGTATTCCCAAAATTAGAACAACAAATACAAGTTACCAATTAAATAAACTAACTATATTCAGCGAGTATATTTTATTTTTTGAATAGTAACACATTTTTAACTTATTATACAATCAATATTATTTTTTATATTATTATTATACAACCAATATTATATTAAAGTGGTTGTATAGCGTGTACATTTTACTTAATGATAATAAAAACTTTATCAGCCTATGGATCCCAACAAAAGGGCGAAGAAGAACGCGTACATAAAAAGGTGTTTGCTAACTAGCTACTTAGTGGGTTTCGCAATAGTAGGCGTGGTTAGAATGGCCGTGTCTGAGATAAATAAACCTTTAGTATCACACGTATCATGATGTCTACAGCCTTTTGAACTAAACTTCAGTACACGTCATTAAGGCAGTGCGGACAATGTTTCTACAATAAGTACAAGATAGGTCTGATGAAAATTAATAAGTGGGCAGGTATGTAGATAAACAATAATAAATGTTAATCAATGTAAGTGTTCATGTAACTTTATCGAAACATGAATACAACTTGTTTGGAAGTTTCTAAATATCACTTTGAGTTTATTTTATAAACAAATCAGTTTAAATTGTAAGAATAAACATACATAAATGTTCTTAAAATTAAATAAATAAGAAAAACTACATGTGATAAGTATGAAATCACAGTAAGGAACTATTAAAAAGATAAAAACAAGTTTTGGCAGCATGAAGAAAATAAAGTCATTTACAAATAATAATAACTTCATAAATAATTCATGAAAAAATACAATAACAGTTTGAGCGAATGGCGGAAAAGACAATTACTTAAAAATGAGTCTAAAGAAATAAGTGAAGTAATTAAACTCAATCAATAGGAAAAAAAAATTAAAAACATCTGACAATGTCAGGAATTACGTCAAACAAGAAGACAACAAAACAAAGAAGTCAATAAGAAATTGAAAGATAATAAAACATACGATCATGTGAAAAACAATATATAATAAATGATAGATCATTTTCATTTACGTAAATAATTAATTTATTACGTTAAAAATGTATTAATATACAAATAACAATCAACAAATAATAAGTTAATTGCAAAAACGAAACGCATGTGGAGATCAAAAATTTTAGTTCTAGAGTTACCAATTATATGAAAAGAAATGGTAATAGGTAGAAGTAATAAGTAATTAAGTAAAAACTTTATTCAAAAAAGAAAGACGAAAAACTATAAAAAGAAAAAAAAAATTCGTAACCAGGGTCCTATATTACTAAGGTAAATTGTTTATTCATAAGAGTTTTAATTGTTCTTTTAGAAATTGAAAATATGTCTGATAAATAAAGTAAATTTATCTAATTTTATAAATATTTTATTTTGTTGTGGTTTTTAATCCCACGTAAATTATTATTTTTTTTTATTTTTTATACAATTAATGAGAGGGAACAGAAAATAAAAAACTGAGCCGACAAAATGCATGACAATGTCAGCTACTTCGAGTTTAAGACGAATTTCTCGTCTTTCTCGTAAGTTAGGCTCTCGCTAATGAAGAGGGAGCAGAGTGAAATAGCTAGCCTGTCCTTGTGGTGTAATGGTCAGCACGCGAGGCCCGGATAGCAAGAGATCCAGGTTCGATTCCTGGCGAGGACAGATAGTTTTTTATTTTCTGTTCCCTCTCATTAATTGTATAAAAAATAAAAAAATAAATTTATCTAAATGGATAAATGGGGAAATTCTTCACGAAAAAAAACAAACAACAAATTAACTTACATATTTTGGGGTTTCTTTATTCAATGTTACTTAATCTCCCCTGAATAATTATCAAACATTATGGTGGAGAGGGGCGGTTGGAGGAAGCTTAAATTTTCTCGATATTTAGTATAAATTTTCAAAATGCATTCAACTAATATTATTTCTTTTATGAAAAAAAATTCAGTTCAAATTATCTAAGCAATAATTATATTTATCTAGCTTCATAAACCCATTAGACGGCCTCCATGTTAGAATTTTATTACTGCCACTAGAAGGTTTCGGTATAATCTGGTAGCAAGCCTGTACTTGCAAACGTCTACAGAGAGAAGCATTATCAAAAAGATAAGCGAGTAGTATATTTTAAAGAAATATATATATAT
>KZ807471.1:15357-27539 GCA_000696205.2 Oncopeltus fasciatus | reverse complement strand
TATATATATTACAACTACCTAGACCGAATTCTTGATAATCCTTTCTCCTCACTAATTTATTTTATGGCTCCGAAATGTGTTTTTGTCGAAATGATTCAACACCAGAATTAGTACAGTGCAAATAAAAACAAATTCTCAGTTGTTCAAACTTCCGCAAACCACAAAATTTACGCTACCCTATTTCTGACATTCAATACAGAATCCCACAAAAGATTATTTAAATCCTAATAATGCTCATAAACCGAAAATAAGACAACCTCGTAAGAAAAATTATGATTTATTGAATAAGAAATAACTAACAGTAAACTAGGAAACATAGGTTTTGGTAAAAGTTTTAGGTGACAGTACAGGCCTGAGTTTGCGTCTGGCGTCATTAGCCAAAACAAATGGAGTAGAAGAGGATCGAATGGGGTTAATAAAAACTTTGTTTAATAATAATTGCTAAATAATTTCCAAAATGCTGGGGACAGAAGAATAAACCTTAAAAATGGGATAAGGGGGACGTCTGTTCAATCTCGTTCTCCCATAGCGCCAATACAAATAAAAAAAAGACATCAAAATATACATAAAATGGTATTGATGGTTACTTATTTAGTTTATTGTCAAATGAAGAAAAGAATAACGTTTAGCGAATGATCTCATTTGGATTTAAATTTTTGACATATTAATACAATAAAATGCAAGTAGATTATTAGGAATTTGAAAATACACTGTTCGCCACTGTCGCGATAGACTAAAGACGATATAATACATAAGAAATTTATAGTTAAAAAACAACAGAAAAGAGAATGACATATAATTTCCTTGGATTTATTCCTTCTAAATGCAAACACAGTATTAAGGAGACACTTAAAGAGTTCCCATGTTATTCCCTTTTTAAGTTCTTAAATTGGCATAATTATTTTGGGACATTAAATATTTGAAAAAATGCATAATCTATTGTATGAGTCAAGGTTGCAAAAAAATTAGTACTTTAGTATCATTAAGATAAGATAAAGTCGAGGATCGTAATATCAGTATAAGTAGCAAAAATAACCGATAAACTCTTCAATCTGTAAGGTTATTTTCAAAGAAAAACAAAAGTGATATTATCTATTATATATTTTAGGAAACAAATTAAATATAAACGCCTCATCATAAAATATCGAAATTTCTAATCTGCCTACAACTTAATAATAAATATTCCTTTGCAAAACATGTTTATAAAATAAAATTAACTTTAAGTACAGTTTTTTACCAATATGGGAATAAGTTGTCATGGTTAATGTTAGAGCTGTTGAAGACATTTCTTCTTTATGTTTGATCAAACGAAAAACGTAATGAGCGTGAAAGGATTTCTGTTGGCGGTGTTAACAAGTGCCACGCTCGGAGAATAACAATAGAGTCAAGATGGCAGGAAACGGGCGGCGAATACGACCTTGCTTTGGCGATACATCTTCTTACAGCACCTTCGAGAGGTACAGTAAGGAATCAATGGAGAGAGAAAGAGACAGCCTTAAGAGACATATACAAAATCATATACGTCAATGTTACGTAGGTCATGTAGAAGGAAATTAAAGGGGACGACTTACGTTTGGAAGAACCAAGATGAAGAGAGATGTTAGAGAGTAAGGATTAGATGTTCCTGATTATGTCTTCCAGGAGCACTGCACTAGTGAAGAACGATGCGGATTGCTGAGTGTTGGCGAGGTGGGTGCACGGGGCCGCGGTCTGTCACTGACTGAGACAGCCCCCCGCCAGTCAGGGGTGCAGAAGTGGAGGGGAGATCTGACGAGTCCTTGGAGGACGTCTCGCACCTGAAGGGTAGGGGGAGAAGCATCCTGAGTAGCTTATGCAGTTCATGTAGCCAGCATGTAGCCCAGGGCAAAGGGATTTCTAAGAGTTCTTTTGAAGAAGGTGATACCACTTGGATGAAAATAGGAAATATTCAGAAGAAAAGCCATCCTCAGAAGACATGGCATATATAAACAAATACATAATCCAGGTGTATTCACTCGTTTAGAGTAATATAACCACAACAATAATATTTGTTTATTTATTAATTCATTCACAACAAGCCACTTATGTTACAGTGAGACATATGTTCGTACATAAAATAGTCCATTAGATAATATAATAAAGTACATTAATACGTGCATATCAATGTATGCTTATATGTAGGTATGTGTGTATATATATAGAAATATATAAATCCTCACACAAATAACCAGCATGAAGTCCTACAAATATAAATCTGGTTTTAATCTGTCTTGAAACTTAATCTGAAAGACACACTGCGGTTTCTAGTTCCGTTCAGAGAGACATTATGTTGAAGATGAAAGTTTCTGAGCTTAATATACAATTAAAAATGGAGGTTAGCCTCCTCATAACTATAAATGATGGTATAAAAATTATTAATTTAATTTTTAATGTACTGGAAGATAATTAAGAATAAAATAAGAGTTATGGATGGAATGCATTTATCGTAATATGAAAATTGAAAATTCTATATAATAAAAAAATATACAAAAAAAAAAAGGAAAGTGCACATATATGAACACTATGCAGATAAATTCAAAATAAAGCTAAGGTATTAGGGGGTAAATTGTTGACCGTCGAGTTTTATTAAGAGAGGATTGTTAGTAATTCGGTCTTGGTAGTTAAAGAATTAAAACTAATTTGTAACCAAAATAGTTATTATTTTAGCCAACTTTTCAGCCTGAATTTCAGGCCTATATCAGGGAAGAATATGAAAAATAAACATTCTATTTTATTATTGTAAGAATGAGAAGGCTAAATCTACATTTGCTGAATATTATGCTCTCGCAGACTGCTTTGAAGAAGTCCTGTTTATTAAGGAGTTATTGAATAATATACTTGTTGAAACCAAGGATGTAACAATTTATGAAGATAATTCTGAAGCGATCGGAATAACTAAAAAGGGCTTATTTATCAAAAAATCAAGACACATAAGGGTAGCTGTAGACTACATAACTGATATGATTAATTAAGGAGAAATTACTTTGGATAAGGTACCCAATGCTGATAATTTGGCTGATTTATTCACCAAGTCATTTGGGAAAACTATGTTTCTTGCATTTAGAAACAAAATAAAGATTATGTAATTAAGTAACAGTTGAGAATGCTTTCTTCAGAGACATGTCTATAAATGATAAATCTAACAAAGAAAAAACAATTTTTATTTATATTAATTTCATTTAATTATATTTTCATTTATTTATTCTTTGTTAGATTATCACATGTAGACATGTTTTTTATATTATTTTTGTGTTTCTTTTTCATATTCAGCCCTGATAAACGCCAGAAATTCAAGATAAATGAAAGTTGACTGCGTTCCGTTTTTATTTAATTTACTTTATTCTCATACATTTTAAATAAATTATATTTGTTTTAAAAGTGGTATATATGTTGGCAGAATTTCTATTATGACAGATGTAAAAGATCATTTTGATGACACCCTATATAGGGTTATTATTGAATAGAATGTATAAAAAAAAAACAAATCTACCATTATACAATTGTTGAGGTTAGAAAAAAGAATAAATAAAAGCAATGTTTTTTTATAAGCTTAGCCAGAAAGGCTGAGGTAGAGTTTTTTTTTTTTTTCTAGCTCCCTGTACGATTCAAATTTTTCACAAAACGTTTTGAAAAATTATTGCAACAATCCCACAAAATATTACAGATACAAGAATGATGTTATTCAAGAATAAACCAAATATTGTTAAAAAATTTAATTTAGAGATAGTTGACAGCCGAACATTATGAGGAACCCTTTATTGGGGTATAATTTTTTATATTGGGGTCTATAATTTGTATAATAATAAATTATCAAAAACAAAAACGTTTTTATCAAAGCTATTGTTTTTGACAAAATTCCAGGTTTTTCCAAGTAGAGAATCTCCTACTCTGGACGAACATCAACTGGGTGAAAACTTTTTGTTTATTAATTAATTTGTATTTCTTCAAATTCCATGACCTAATTCCAGACAAATCCCTCCTCGTTAAGGAATTCTATAAATTAATCTCACTCAATTAATTAAGAAATAAAAAAAGAAGTCGATGAAGGAAAAAAAGAAAAAAAAAAAGTAAAACAAAACGGACTGAGCATAGCACCTTACGTACATTTCATTCCTTTCCCTCTCGGAATTCGATTTAGAGCAAAGATATATATATATATAATTAGTTCAACTAATAAAATGATTTAACGTTTTTCTCAATACAACTGGAGAAGTGTATCCCATGGTGTGGAGAATGAATGACCTGTCCCTGAATGGTGAGCATCTGTTGCGGTCAAGACAGCAGAGATCTGAAGAAACTCTCTCTCCCACAAACACTTACAGAAGAAAAAGAAAAAAAAAACCAGAAAAAAGAAAGGAAAAGATGGCCATTTACCCCTAGGGGCTAATAGCCACTGGTAATGAGTTCCTCAACTCCCCCCCCCCCCCCACGGAGTCCTTCTGCAGACCATGTGGTGGACACCGCTCTTCGGGAGGCCCAAGATGGCTGGCAGGACACCAGGATGCCCTGCGTAAATCAGAGACAACACTGACCTGTCAGGAGACAGGTGACTGGGATTATCAGCAAGTCTACCTGGGACCTTCCTTTCAGGAATGTGGGGCCTTTCAGACATGTCTCACTCCGTTCACAGAGAGAGCACACGTTCTTACGGGAATTTTTCAGAAGGAGCAAAGTAACAAGAATAATAAAACCTTTCTAAACATACTGAAAAGCTCAAAACTTAAACTCTCAACTCATCAGGAGTAAAAAGGGTTCCAAAACAAACAGAACATTCCTTATAGAGAAGAAACTTTTTAGAAGATTCGTCCTTAAATAAAATTCAATTTGAACATGACTTTCTAAGAAGATTTAAATATAGATAGAGAAATATAGTACTTTTCTGGCCAATTATGGAAGGACAGTAAATTTTCGATAGACGAGAAGACTAGATGACAAAAAAAAAAAAAGTACAGTATACAAACTGTTAGAGAAAAGGATTTTATAGCTGGTTACGTTCACATAAAAAAACTCATAATTATTCCTCCTTGTTTACAATTTGCAATTCTCCACGGCCATGTCGGATCGACCAGCGACAGTCAAGAAAACAAGAAAAGGAAAATATACTTTTCACAAAAATGAAGTATTCCCTGTTTTAAACCTAAAGAAAATTCGAAACTAAATAAAGAAAAATATTAACATTGAATTTTCAACTTTGAGACCAAAATATTTGATTGCCCAATATAAAATTAGTTGTGAGAAATAATTATTTATCTTCAAAAATAAAGAATATCCAAATTTGGGCTAATATTTAATTATTTTCATAACTTACCGATAGACCTTTTGGAGTCTTTCATAGTAAAAGGGGCTAACGAAGAAGTTGCCATCCGTTCTTAACATCCATGGAGGGACTAGAATTTTGGGAGGTTTTACGCATACAATACAAGGTCTGTCTCTATCAGCAAATAAATATTTTACCCTATATGTAAAAGTTTTGAGATACATAACATGAGATCCTTCGGCTTCTAACACCTTCACCCAAAAAATATGATAATGAGATCTCCATACTGAGGAAATCAAGCTTAACAAGTGGAACATAATGCATTTTCCAAAGTGCGATTCTCCATTTTGAGCAGATTCAATGAACTAACTCCAGATGGTATCACGCGCGTTGTTCAAAATTTGTACAAAGGGTTGTTAAGGATGAAATTTAAGAGATAAACACTGTGGTTGAGGGCCTCCTCCACATCCCCTTCGCAGCAAAAAAAGAGCTCAGTCAGAGGTAATACGTCTTATGGTACATCTCGTTTATTTCCATCTTAATGAAACGTAAAAAATCTGCTTAGATTACGCAGCTTCTGCGTCACGTATTAAAGAAACTGAACTCAACGTTTCGGGATTCTGATTATAAAAAAAAAATCCCAGTGATGAGGAAAACTAATCAGGAGGACTGGGGGTGCATTTGAAATGCAATAGATTCCTAAAAAATTTTTATCAATCTCACTTTTATAAAATCTGCTATTAATTCAATTTAATCGGAGGTTAAGAATTAAACGAGAAAGGCATGTCATAAACAAGTTATCTAATGCCCACATGTCCTCGTGTCTCAATGATGCTAGTTTCCACATGCATACTTCAATCTCTTCGAAAAAACCAATACATTTTGAATAAATAATAATTATTATTTATTCCTTAATGCTTTTTAGCCAACGGCTGTAAGGATCCGCTTTGACGAGTAATCAGCCTTTGATTTACTGTATGGTAAGTTTGAATAGTGTGGAAGCCTTATTAATGATGTATCCCGAGTTGATCCACATCTAAATTTAATTAAATTTTCTTTTTGAAACAGTGGGATTTCATTAAACACAATTTTTATATCATTTAAATTGTAAATTAATTATTTATTTGCATTCCACTCAAAAATCCAATGAGGAAATGCAGCTTTTACATTCAGCATTACCGTCAATGTTTACAAATCAATGCAGAACGTTGTATTGATATGATATCACACTCCAAGTAAGACACTACAAGCAAGTATATCACGCTGCAGGTGCTTAAGCTAAGCGAATTCTTCAGATAGTCCTCTCTCAAATTCAAACTCTCACCAGCTCTGATTTCAGATATTTAGGTACTTATCATTCTGATTGGTGGGGAAAGAAACTTTTATAATAAATATAATTTCTTTATGAAATTATTTTAGTCAGTGATTCGGTCTTGGGAGCTGAAATATTAAAGACTGGTCTGTAAACAAATCAGTTTTTTTTTCGCCAACTTTTCGGCCCAAATTTCAGGTCTTCATCAGGGAAAATGGGGAGAGAGAGACTCCTTGCTCTACGGTAACTAAATCATGACTGATCTGATAAGTGATTATAAAGAGATTATATCTGATTAGATCAGTCATAATTTCTTTATTTTCAAGCAGCGCATTTTTTGCTCTGCTTCTGTTTGACGGACTCGGTATTTTTTGAGGATGTTGCACAGAAGGTGTACTTGATATTTCGTGTTAAATGCCAAAGATACAGACTAGAGTCTTAAATACACTGCTAAAACCTTACTTGATCTCTAAGTTAGATTATTAAAATAATTTTAATTATCTCAGAAACATGTACACATGTTACATGAAAGGATACACCACCGTTGCTTTTGTAATAATCCTATAATTAATATCTGAGCCCTTTGTGATAGACGCCATCACTCTGCGGGCGACCCTCAATTTGCCCCACCCCGAGGGAAGAGCACTGGCAAATACTTAATTATGTAGCGAGGCATTATTTCGCCAGGGGATCCGTTATGTATTCAAGGGTATTTATCTGTGGGCACCTCATTGGCTATAGGCGGGACCCGTTATCTCTTGTCAATACCTCTCACGAATCTGTGCTACACACTCCGCCCTACTTACCCCCTACTAAAGCCTCCAGTGTGTCTTCTTCTCATATGTAACATATCATTAGAGGATTCACTCGGAAGATGTGGAGTTTTCTGACCTTGAGAAGACACTCCCAAAAAAATACGTCATCCAGTCCTCTATCATAATTTACAAGACGTCTTAGAAATGTTCAACACATATGGGTAAAATTAAAAAGTAAATAACGAGACAATGTCAGCTCCTTCGAGCATAAGATGACAGAATCGTCTGCCTCGGAGGTTAGACTCTCAACTCTAGTGCGGGGATTTTAATAACTTATCAGGCTTGTCCTGGTTGCGTAAATGTTAACGCACCGGCCCGGATATCAGGAGATCCAGGTTCGAGTCCTGACTGGGACAGTTAGATTTTTTATTCCTTTCCCTAGCACTAAAAATTGTTAAATAATTAAAGCCACTTTGGCATTAAACACGAAAAATCAAGTAAATCTTGTGTGCAACACCCTCAAAAAATATCGAGACCGTCAAACAGAAGCAGAGCAAACAAAGCAGTCTTCTCTTGTTTCATATAAGATAGAAGTTTTCTGCGACTGCGCAGCTTGAAAATGAAGAAATTATAACTGTTCTAATCAGATATAATTTCTTTATAATCACTTATCAGATCAGTTATGATTAAGTTACCGTAGAGCAACGTCTCTCTCTCCCTATCATTCCATTTGCCCGGATGAAGGCCTGAAATTTAGGCCAAAAAGTTGACGAAAATAATAATAAAAACTTATTTCTTTACAGATCAGTTAATTGTTCAGACCGAATCCCAGACTAAAATCTTCTCATAAAAAAATTATATTTATTATAAAAGTTTCTTACCCCACTACTTAGAATGATAAGTACGGAAATATCTGAAATCAGAGCTGGGGAGAGATAAACCAAATTAAATTTAATTAAAATTGGCATGCACTCACACACACACACACACACACACAGTCCTTGAAAGATAAGATTTTAGTACCTAGCATTTCTGGTACTTTATAGGAGATGAAATTGGGGAAAATTCCGAAAAAAAAACTCCAAATAAACTTCCCATGAGCATCTTCAGATTTCGAAAAAAAAAAGAAAGAAAAAAAAAAAAGAGTGGTCCACTCAGCACAACGAATGTTTATTTGTCGGGTAGAGCTCTCTGGCAGAGTGGGAAAAACAAGCAGAAAAATCCATTACCAGTAAAGAGCTGTTTTCCGATTGGTATGCTTTCCATCTGTTTAGAATCGAATCGAAAGTAGATCTCACAATTGTCAATGGTACTCGATATAACCCCCCAGGGAACCGTGAAGACCCAACTGACTTTCCTCTATCCCAACTTCCTCAAATTGCAATTACAACATAAACCACAGCAAGTATTCAGTACTATGTACTTTTAAGATGTAGAATTTTAAGTATGAATTACATGTTCCTGTCTCATTAGAGGCAGACGACTTATTGAACACTTCATTGAGGTAGAGTATAATATTAACATTAATGTAAAAATTCAAAATAGATATTTACTCAAACACATTTTAGATATTTATATTTCAACCGAAATATAGGCACTGCTATGACAAGGTCAGAAACGAATACTAGAGGTATCTGAAGCGTCTGAGTAAAGGAAGGATTCTTGAAAACTTAGGAATCTCAAAGAAAATTTTTTGAAAAAAAAGCGACGTAGGTTTTTCGTAGGGATCGAAAGGAAATAGATAACTCGGAAATGATGGGATGCAGAGAAGTGGCATGATTAGTTAAGGGCTCTGGCTGGTTTTGAACTTATTTTGTCGAGCAAAGATCGGTGTTTTAGTTTGGGAATAAGTTTTTGGTCGAGAGGCCATCGGACATATTTACACAACAACGACAAATGCTCATGAAATGTGAATCGTGTTTATTGGAACAAGAAGGAATTGAATGTAGGGGGGAAAGAATGCTACTGATACATTAGAGTTATAAGGGAAGGGAAGAGGAAATATAAAGGCAATTGGGAAGAACGTAAATAAGAAAAGTGAAGCCAAAACCAATTTCAAAAGGAGAGTTTTTTAGACCGTAGATATTATCATTAGATGATTTTAGTTGGGGTTCGGTCAAGGTAGATCCAAATTATAAAAAAAAAGTTCATTTTTTAAAATAATTATCTGCCAACGTTTCGGCTTACATTGTAAGCCATCTTCAGGACTGTAGAAATACAATAATAATCGACAATATTATAATACAGAATTACTATAATGAAATGTGATATCAAAAGTATGAATGTAAAAAGCTATGTAAGAGAATTTGGAGAATAGCTTTGTACATTCATACTTTTGATATCACATTATATTATGGTAATTCTGTATTATAATATTGTCAATTGCAATATTGTATTCTCATAATACAGCCCTGAAGATGGCTTTCAATGTAAGCCGAAACGTTGGCAGATAATCCTTCATTAAAAAATACACTTTTTTAAATTTGTATTTTTTTGGATCGACCTTGACCGAACCCCAACAAATTATCTATCTTCTACTCCTAGTACTATTTCCTTTTTATTGCTTCTGAAAGACAGGGAGAAAATAAAACTAATTCCAGCTCCTTTTTATATTGAGAACATTTGCACTAACAAATTTTTCACACTCCAGAAGTAGTGTCTTAAAAGGAATGAGAATAGTTTGTTTTCTGGAAATAAATCAAATTTAAACTATTCACTATGAATGGATATGTTATTAATTACGAGCACATGGAGAGATAGCCACCCAGAGGAGGTTACTTTACGTATTCATTAATGGATAAGGACATGTAGATTAGCTCATCAAGTAAGTCGGCGTCGAAGGATTATCGGATGAGTCTGTCAGAGCGTGCCACGGAGGATTAGAAAGGATTCGGGTGAAGGCCGGTCGTGAGCAGTCTTCTTGGAGATCAGCCATCAAGGACTAGCCGACCTCAAGGGATTCCTTCACACTTGGGTTTTTTTTTTTTTTTTTTTTCTCTATTTTGCATATTGGGGGTAAATAAGGGGATCGAAAGGCCCGAGGGAGAAGAAAAATAATAAGTAATATTGCTTTAAAGATAAAACAGTACGTCATCAAAAACATTCCACTTCTCTAAGATGATTTTAGTTGGGGTTCGGTCAAGGTAGATCCAAACATCACAAATTTAAAAAATGTATTTTTTAATAAAGGATTATCTGCCAACGTTTCGGCTTACATTGTAAGCCATCTTCAGGGCTATCATGAAGATGAGAGAGGACGTCCTGTCCCTAAGTTNTAAAAATACCTGTCAAGGTATTTAGAAAATTATACACATTAAAAATAAATAAATAAAGAAATGTATTTTTTCTTTAAGGGGCAGATAATGAAAAATAATTTTTTTTATATTATATTTTTTTGAATAATCTTTGAACGAATTCTAACAAATCCTCCATTAGTAATCTCCACGATGAAACTCTCTTCATAAACTACATAACTATAGTCATATAAACTATATTTATACCTCAATCATGAAACTAATGGTTGGATGGAAGGTCAAAATATTGAAAAAAATATTACATTTCCATCTAATACCAACTCACTTTATATTCATAATAAAAAGTGATATAAATTCTTCTCATGCAAATTTATAATTTAAAGAAGTGTAACTAGAAATATAAATAGAAAGAGACAATTTCTCTTTCTTAATGTAAGTACCTTATAAAAGAAGAAGTGATACAGCAACTATGTATAAAGAAAAAAAGTATATCAAAATATAATATTAATGACAACATTAGATATAACTGCAAGGGAATATAACGGGTACTCAGGTCATTTTCAATTCTGAAAGGGGAAATAATAATGACATACACTGACAGTAATAAGGAAGTATATAAATACTGAATGTAAATAACCTACAAAGACGGCGGCTTTATAAATAAAGGAAAAATTTATATAATGAATATAAACAATATAAATAACAAATGACAAAAAATGCAACTTATTATGAGTAAGTATGAATTATTTATCATAATAGTATGAAAAAACATTACTAAAAAAACAAAAAAAAAAAAAAAAACTCAGTAACTCAGAGACGACGAGTATCAAGTGACATATGTCTCTATTTCTACTTATAAAAAATACCAGCTTTGCACAAGAAATCATATTGACACTTGTCACTACAACAGTTTGTGAAATATTAATATGCTTAGATAGAAATATATTTTTTTCCAACGTCAAAGGTCTCGAATAAATCAAACAGGCGGAGATAATTGTATGAGCAATTTTCTTTTTCCCCCACCAATGTGTGTATGTACCGTTAGTTTTCAGTATGTTCTGGGGGAGATATTGTGTAAGAAATTAAGTTACTGAAATTTTATTCATACAGAAAAAAAACTTCTATGCAATCACGACAGAAAAAAAAATTAATATTATTATTTAAACTACTTAACCAGAAATTAACAAGTTTTGACAGGTAGGAAATAGGAGGTGTCATTTGTTTAGGCCACAAACCACTCATCATGAACATTTTTATTTTATTACTTTAGGAATTGCAACTATTTTTTACAAGTAAAATTATTATAGAACAATAAATAACACAAAACTATTGATAAATATAAAATCAATACTGTGAAAAGAAAGATTGCATATTTTGTTTTAAAACAAAATAAAAGAAAATCAATTGAAAAATTTGTGTGTCATTTAAGAATTAAAAACTAGCGACTGTTATATATAACATAAGAACAGATGGGGGAAAGAGTGTTGTGAACACACACAAAAAGAAAATTTATAATCATAGTAATTTTTTATTTTTGTGTGTTTTTGTACACCCCTTCTCCCACCATATATATATATATATATATA
>KZ807470.1:390084-416052 GCA_000696205.2 Oncopeltus fasciatus | reverse complement strand
CACTTGCCTGCAACAGTCCCCCCCTCATCGAGATAAGAGGACCAGCTGTCTGCAGCCGATAGCAGACTCAGCTAGAATCACAGCCCTGTCATTGTACTACGTAGAACTCCTTACAAATAATTCTGCTGACAAATACTCCCTGGAAAATAACGCCACTGGCGAGCAGACCCTCAACACCCACTCATACACATTCTCACAAAGGGTTTTCTCTAACAATCACAGACTTAATTTTGCGATAATTAACAGTATTTTTATCTCAGTAGTCCATGTTTAGGAAAGAATGAGAAGATTATTTCTATTCTCCTCGGCAATTTATTTCGTTCCGATTATCTGGGAAAACTGTTGGGAAAACCAAGAGGAATCTGAAGAAGAAAAGGATAGTGGAGATGTCCTGATTCCTTGCCAATCGCAGGTGTCGTGCAGGCCCGGCACAGGAGTGCCGATGGACCGGTTTTTATCCCTTCTTAGCATCTTCAACCTACGCTCCAGATTCGAATACTCACTGTTGTCCTCCTAATACGGATGATTTACTTAAAATACATTTGTAATATAATATAATATAGATAAATAGACTTTTATCAATATTTATTTAAAATAATGTCTGAGCTCCTGCATTAATTTGTCAGAAAAAATAAACTAACATTACATTTAAGTTTCTTTCTACAGCCAGATGAGTTCGTTAATCTAAGCAAACAAACGAAGGAAATTGAGGAGGGGGCGTGGGAAGGCCTGTTATTTGTGATAGACCAAAGTGAATTCGTCTTATAGAATAAATATTTAGGTTATTAGACCGTAAATTTGAAGTTGATGCAACCACTATTTTAATTATTTTTTTTTTTAAATTGGAGTTTCCAATATCCTGAATAGTTAAGTATATCATAAATATTGATTTTAATATTAAATGCCAAGATTCGTGATGGATGTCTATCCAACCGTATTTGTGAAAGTTAACAAAATTTTGATTAACATATAAAGACAAACCTTGCACAATCAATCGTAGTGATTAAAATATCATTAAAATAAATGAGCGACGTTAAAGGAGAACAGAGAGAACAATACACGTAAAAACAGAATTTCATTAATACTCTAACCTACATATGAATGGAAATAATAGTGTTACATGTTTATCATTTAAAAGAAGAAAAAATTATAAGATGAGACATGATTAACATAATAAATACAACATTTACGAATTATTAAGAAAATTGAAATAAAGGAGGGCTTAATCTTGACCCTTGTGGAATTCCTGGAGATATAGCTCTTATAGAGGACCTAGTGCCGGAGTTCAAAGCCAACTAAATAAAAACCACATTGAGCTATATACACTCACTTTGAGTTTGGTAAAACGGGGTTTACAAATTCATAATTAGCAGCATTTCCGACAAAAAAAGGACTATTTATTGAGTCCTTGATTATATATATATATGTACCTATATATGTACCTATATAAATAGGACATTTTTTGCTTTCATTTATTCGGATTTTTTTTTCATTAAAAAATTATCATGTAGCTAAAGTGCACTGAATAATTTTCTTCTTTGATAAGTCTCATACATATATTTAAAAATAACATTTCTCCTATGATGTTAAACCATTAATTGGCATCGCAGCATAGGTATACTTATGGTAATCGGGTACGATTAAACTGAACTTAAATCGAGTATTTCTTTAGACTAATGGATACTGAAGAATATCGTAAGGAAGTCTTTGTTTTGGGGATGTGCCCACCACAGGATCTCCATGGAGAAAATCGATCGGCTCTTAACGGAACGTAGCCTAGTCGAGGCTGGAGCCAGAGAAGACCAGGGGGGGGGGGGATCCATCTCTCTGACAAACAAACCAAGCCAGTCCACATTATCATGGAGGTATCAGATTACATTCGGAACTTTATTTATCCTTATGTAAACAGAATTGCAATAAATAAAAATGCATTCAATTTAAATTTAGATTAATTAGCATTATAAATAAATGTTAATGTGAATACTTATTATTATTTATTAAATTCTTGAATAGAGTATTTCTCTTTATTTTAAGAAGCGAAAATGAAAACCTAACAATGGAATTCAAGAAGGTAAAACAAAGGCCGTGTTTTGTGTTGATAGACATGAAATGTAGGGAAGAGTTCAGAGTTTTGCTTTATAAACTATATTCTTTAATTTATATTTATGAATTTTATATTCTTTAATACTTATATGAGCTTTTGACCGCATATTCTGGTGTTAGTGCTCTTGATCTAGTTTTGACAAAATCTGTGGTCCTTTATAATGATCGGTCTTCTAGTCACCGATGCGTTTGGCTTTATATTTTGAAGAGAGATATTTAGGTATGTTTTCCATCCCCTTTCTATATATATTCTAAACTTGTTATTCTCATGTAGTTATTATAATATGGCCTGATTACGTGAACGTTGAAAACTCATTACTGATTACTTCCGCCAATTCCCTGGGCTGGCTGACAGGGAAGAGCAGCTGGAGCTTGTCAAATCTCCTGGAGGGGTGAGGGCTGGTCTCTGCATGAAAGTATTAGGGGTGATCCTACCAGCGATTTCTGCGAGATTTCTAACATATGCAACAGTCACTTGCCTGCAACAGTCTGCAAAGTAGGACGCAACTCGAGTCTCTATGCAACTCAACGAATGAAGCTGAAATGGAGGAGCGTTATGTAGAGGTGTTCACTGTTCAACGGCTACACCGCTAGTCCACACAATAAATTTAGATTTATTTTAACCCACACACATCAGAACTAAATCAGGAATTGTAGATGTTTTAGGCACACTAATAAAATATCTTACTGAAAATCTATATGAAAACGATGAAAAACACTACAATGAAATTAATTATTTAAAAGAAAATGAATATGCAATACAGAAACAAATTAACTCACAATACTCCACTACATCACAGCTAATAACTTATTTTAATAACACACTTAGTAAATATTCAATACAATTCGAACAAATTAAAAATAAAAAAATAGAAAAATAAAAACTGCAGACTAACACATTTACAACCCAACACTCCGAATCCCCGTCTCATTACGAACTCACTCACAAATGTCTTTCTTATTTTTCGTTAGCCTTTAAAGTTAGAGCATATAATTGTAATCACTTGAGAAATACATTTTTTTTTTTTAACATAGGATTTTGAATTTCTATCCNATATATATATATATATATATATATATATATATATATATATATATATACCTCTACGTACGTTCACTTGGATATTTTAATTACCCCCATTTTCTGCTTGGTAGGATCGACGAACATTTGAAGAAATTATGCGAATGCCATAAACATAATAGCCAAATTCATCACTGTAAATTCTTTTGACATCGGTTGAACAGATGAAGGGAGTGTCGTGGCTTATATCCTGCATATCTCAAGTGGTTATAATCCTGCAAGAGACAAGTGATCTAAGAGGAATTTAATGATTGAAATGCTGAACAGCCGCAGATAGGACCTTGGCGTCCTGACTGATAACAGTGATAAGGGAGTGCGCGTACTTCCCAGGAAAGTACACGTGACCTCGGGCTGGCGATCGCACCAGCTACACAGGCGTGCCTCTTATCCTGGTCCAGCGGCTGATAGTCTTCTCCTTGAGGTTGGAGGATGACTACTGCACCACTCTTCTTCCCTTTGGGTTTCTCTTAAGAATTGCTTTATCAAGATCTGCTTTATACTATTTCCCGAGATTTTTGACTGGGTTTTATTGAGGGTTGCGAGAGAATGTGTCGCCTGTCTCTGACATTTCTTTCTCTTAAGGCACCAGCACCCATTAGTTCCCTATGAAATGTCCGCCTGCGCCCACTCAGAACTATGTTTACCATTTCAAATACTTAAATTAGTCATGACCTTGAATACTAAATGTAGGCCGATCTTCACTAGGCTTGAAAACAACAATATTTTAATTGACGGAGAAAGTGAATTGGGCTCGGTCGAGCAGATATTTATCGAGAAATACAAACGAGGCACTTGCCTTGGCTGCTTAGAAAAGGGTGACGAACTGTAGGAGATCCGTGACTGGGCGGGACTACAATATCTCTACTTTATAACTTTAAATGGTCTCTCAGAGGTAGAAAACTATTACTAGTTCGAAACTCTCATGCTGCGAGTCAATAATTTATCGAGTAATAAAAGCTTGTCAACATGCGTTTAGAATAGGGTAGCTGCCTGGATATGACCTCTCTCCATGACCATAATAAGTTGGGAATTATATGAACAAGACGAAATTATCTGCGAATAACCGAGTAGCTTAGGAGAATGAAACATAATGAATAGATCTCCATATTTTATTCAAAACAATTGTTTAAAATATTTTCTTTACCCAAATACAGAACACCGTGTATTTTAAAACTAAAACCTAAATAAATACAGAAATTAGTTTTATAAATATTATTTTTTTGTGGTATTTAATTCCACGTAAATTTTAACAATTTTTAGTGCAAAGAAGGTAATAAAATCTAACTGTCCCAGCCTGGACTCGAAGCTGGATCTCCTGCTATTCGGGCCGGTGCATTTACCGATTATGCTACCAGGACAAGTCTAATGTCAAGTCCTGGCTGGGACAATTAGATTTTTTATTCTGTTCCCTTGCACTAAAAATTGTTATACAGAAATTAGTTTGCCTGATTCTTTGCCTCCGCGATCGCAATAATAGAATATGTGTCCTGTAAAAATATGAAATGCATCCTCACAATATATATTTCTCAGCTCAATTTTTCAGGACCTCATCTCTAGTTATCTATAACATTTCTCTGAAGGAAGTCCAACTACTTACGTATGAACCTACATATTCGTATGTATATTTGTATTCATATATAGTTTTAACCAATAATATTTTAAAACAAAATATGAAAATCACACTACTATTTTCAAATCTTACCACGAACAACGGTTCGTTGCACAACGGTGTACTCGTTAAAGGCTGAAGTAAAAAAAAAGAGGTATGTTTCTTTCAAAGAATGATTAAAAACAACATTCCTACCGTCTTGTTTCTCATGTATAAAAACTTAGGCACTATGGAACAAAATTAGAATAAAATATAAATTCCTAATATTTCAGTTAGATAATTTTTATTTATATTATCAAATATTTAAAAGTTTTAGTAGATTTCCTCCATTTTAAAATAGAAGAACTGAAATCAGTATTAGAAGAATCTTCCGGTTGATGTTCGGTGGCTTCTTAAATTATTTAAATTTGAAGTAGGGGAGTTTACAGGGAAACCAAATTTAAAGTACGTTAATATTCTAGACTCTTTAAAAATTTTGTAAAAAAATATGAAGCGTGATAGCCGTAAAATTCCATTCTTTAACGTTTATGCTTTATTAATATTTTAATGAGAAGCAAAAATCACTAAGTATATTTAATTTAAATGATTGTAATCGAAAATGTTTTGCGACGGAATAACTACTTTTTTTTTTTCCGAAGAAACATTGAAAAAATTGTTTTATTTTGTTTTACATTACATGTATCTTGGCTTAAATAAGTTTAACTTAATTTAAATTGATTGAATGAAATCAATCAGAATGGAAGTCTAGAAATCATCGAAGGAAGTGAATGAGACTCAATCAGCAATGTAGGATAAATACAGTAAATACTAAGAAGGTTATGACACAGATCCAGATATATACTCACTTGAATAGGTTATATCAAGGTACAATTATCATTTAAGGACATAGAGGTACGAAAGCTAAAGCCAACTGAATAAGTTAAAGGTGGAAAAGCCAAGGAGGTAAAGCAGAGTGCCTTGACACGTGGAGTTCAGGCCAAGTAGATCAGGCCCCAACAAGGGCACAACGAGATGCAAACAAGTCCTGTGGTCCACAAACACATCCAGTCGACAGAAACGTCCAGTGTTTGCCAGAGGGTTCACACAGAACTAGTGACGTCAATCACAGCTCACACTCTATCTGTTACTAAATTACAAAGTAAAATGTGCGTCTGTCTGATGTGTGTGATCGAAGGACTAATTGAAAACAAAATCTAAGACATTTTTCATCAAACAGAGAGTAGGAGTGATGTCTACAATTCCAGAGATATTAAAGCTCTATTTTAACTAATGTGAGAAGAATTAAATAAACAAGTAATGACTAAATAAAGTAGATAACCAGTAAGTTACAAAAACACAAAGGTTTATAAACAAAGAGCAGAGTCCTCATTGACTTTCGTAATTATTTGTAATAATTATTTATATTTATATATTAGTTCCATTCAGAGAAATTATAAAAGAATTCTGGAAACTATTATGATTATCACAATGAATTCTAATCATATAGAAAGAGTAATCAGAGGGCCAACATAGATCCATAAATACGTCCTTAAATTTAAGTCTCTAAGTGATTTTTCTTTGGAAAATAAGTAATCGTAAAATAAAAACAGGCAGATTACCTCGTTCCACCATTTAATTTACCTAGGCAGGCATCAAACTCAACCTTTGAAAAATAAATAGAGATTTTTTTTTTTTGTTGACCGTAGATATTATTATTTGATGTTTTTTTTTGTTGGGGTTTGGTCAGGATAGTACTATAATCAAATTATAAATATCTTTAAATGTCTAAATGGTCTAGAAGAAACCAACCTTCCCTTTACTTCTCTAATCGATTTTCTCTACACAACTGTATGAAATAATAACATTATTAAATAGGAAGTTGTTAACAAAATTTGATCTTAATGCTGTATTGGTGTTGTTTTAATATTTTGTTAAGATAGTTCTTTGTTTTGCCAATATATGAAGCCGGACAATTATTATCTGAACAAGAAATTAGGTATGTAATGTTGGATTGCTGTGAAATAGGTATAAGATCTTTCAGAAAAGTATAGAATGGTCGTAATTATTATTGGTGTGTGGGGGCCTAAATGTAGGTTTTGCAGGTTATTAAATTTTAACTGTAAGGAGAGTAGGGTAGAGAGCGATAAAGAGGTGTAAGAGTAGGTGAAGAGAGAGAGGAAGACAAAGGATGTGATTGTCGTGGGGAGATATTACATTTGATATTGTGGTAGAGGATTTTAGTAATGCGTAGAGGCATTCTTATCCAGGACCCTACTTTAGTCATATTCTTCACTATTTTCAACTTAACTGCGCTAACTAATTATTTTCCCCCCAATTTTATGTATTTGACTTATTAAAGTGATCTATGTAATCTCAGTGATCCCCTCCTCCTTCCAACAAAACATTTTGTCCTTGGAGAGTCAGTGGGTTCTCTCTCTCGAATTAAGCAAAGTAAGTCAGCATTTAACACCAATAACATAAATTTTTAAAAATATATAGCAAGATGTCATTTTCTAAAACACCCACACACAATAATAAATGTCTTCTTCAAATAAATGTATCTGTACTGATTTTTATCACTCCAAACTAATAATTACGCTTGCTGCAAGGGAATATTATATTCGTACTTGATATTTCAGATAATCTTCCACTCCTAATCTCTCTAATTTGCAAAATAACCAACTTAGCCTTTCGTTTTGTATTTTACAGCTAATTTAATAAAAACTGAAAAGTGACCTATAGTTCGTTGGCAGACAGACAGACACACTCACACAAATGCTACCACGCGCTCAAGAAAGCACTAACAGAAGCACCCACACTCATAGTAGTGAGTCTCGTTTTGTTCACAAGTTGGAAAGATCGAAAAAGAGATACTTAAAAAAATATGTCATGAGAACAAATAACTGAATAGCTACATTTAATCGTTAATCACTGAAAGTAAGACATTTAGTCAAGTACTTCGCAGTAAAAACCATTAATTAAGGAATACATATTTTTTTAAGTAACAGAAAGTAATATTTCTCGAAATGAATACTGCAAATTATCTTAAATGTAAATTGTACTAATAGAAACCGTGCTAAAATGAATATAATGTACCTTCAAACAGTGATGGAGAACCATTTCTAATTTCTAATAAATATCGTTTTAACAATTCTACCATTATTAGTAATGAAGTTGCGAAAGAAAATACCTCGCTTTCAACAAATATTTCAGATA
The DNA here is from genome assembly GCA_000696205.2 of Oncopeltus fasciatus. Classification (NCBI taxonomy): domain Eukaryota; kingdom Metazoa; phylum Arthropoda; class Insecta; order Hemiptera; family Lygaeidae; genus Oncopeltus; species Oncopeltus fasciatus. Next base: position 408,064 of record KZ807470.1, on the reverse strand, counting down.
TTACGTAAACACAATTAATGTTGAAACAATAGCGACCCGTCAAAATTATACATAGCATTAGCACTGCATAACTCCCAACAATTTCATACATAATATTACATTTATCATGCATATAGAGGATATACATGAAAATAAGTGAAATCTAAAAAGATAACATCCATCTTTTTACCCGTCAAAACCAATATAACCTATGGATTTTAATAATAATAAGTAATAATTTATTACTTGTAATTTATCTGCGAGAAATTCCATTTTATTTCGTCAGGGCATAGTGTGTAGTTATATACATCATACAATGTTCAATTTTAATATTTTTTTTTAAATGTGAAATTAAAGAATGTATTTTAGTTAATTTTTGGTGCATATATATTACATCTGTTAAACAATTTTTCAGTAAGATTTTATCTAACTGGGGATAAAATTGTTGCACTCAACAACTTAGCAAAAAAAAAAAACTAGGAATATTAAGTAATTACTTCAACAATAAACAAACAAACAATTAAATGCAAGGAAATAGAATAAAAAAATCTATCTGTCACAGCCAGGACTCGAACCTATATCTCCTGCTTTCCGGGCCGGTATGCTACCACTTGCACCACCGATAACTTATTAAACTCCCAACAGACTAGCGAGAGTCTAAGCTACGAGAAAGACGAATACATCGTCTTAGGCTCGAAGGAGCTGACATTGTCTAGCTATTTATCGACTCTTCATTATTTAATTTTTATTTTTATTTATAAATATTAATTTAGTTGTGGTGTATCATCCCACGTAACTTTTAAAATAGCTCGAAAATGCCAAATCCTTCCAGCATAAGACGATGTATTCGTCTTTCTCGGAGGTTAGACTCTCGACACTAGTGCTGGAAATTTAATAAGTTATCTAGCTCTCCCGGTGGCGTAATAGGATAACACGCCGGCCAGGACAGCAGGAGATCCAGGTTCGAGTCCTGGCTGGGACAGTTAGATTTTTTATTCTGTTTACTCGCATTAACTGTTTAAAATTTACGTGGGATGATACGCCACAACTAAATTATTTTTTATAAATAAACAAACAAAGTTATTACTAACGACTTGTTAATAAAATACACAAAATAAATAAAATGAAATTTAAGACTATAAAACGAACGAATAAGTTTATTCACAATGATTGTTGACATGGAATTTCACTCTTTTCAAAAATGACATGACGGTTTTGCTGGCTGTTTTCCTTTTTGAGTGGTAGAGACTCCAATGTGCTTCTTATTCTTTTCCGAAAAAGTATTTATGTAATTCACAAATGCAAAGGAAGCCAGAAAAAAACTCTTACTACCTCAACCGGAACTCTAACCCAGGTCTCCTGCCAGGCTGAGATAGAAGAGTTTTTTTCTGGCTACCTTTGCATTTCATGTATACAATTTAATGTGGGATTACATGCCACAACTAATAACATTATTTAAAAAATTAAATAAATTTACAGTATGGTAATAAAGTTATTTAAGTAGGGGACCCGGGTTCGATTCTCGGCCGTGGTAGTAAGATTTTTTTTCTGGCTCCCAGTGCATTTCTTGCACATAATCAAGCATGCGATTACATAGCACAATTAATTCATTATTTAAGGTATATTATTTATATATTAAGTAATATTATTTTCAGTAATATTCATTATAAATAATAGCACTTGTAATACTTTTTCTGAATAATAATATCCTTTATGATGAATTTGTGACTTGTTGCAACCAGGGAAGTGGCAATGGTGGCAGTTGGCAGTGATAAGGAAGGCCCCTTCTAACAACTGATAAGGAGTTAAGCCCCTTCTTTATGAGACAGAGGGGTGGGACTTCAAGGGGTGGCACATCTGTCCAACAGGTCTGCAAGCTGCACATGAAGGTATTTCACATTCTACTTGCAGGATGATGAAGTCCTTTATCTGAACAAGAAATTAGGTATGTAATGTTGGATTGCTGTGAAATAGGTATAAGATCTTTCGGAAAAGTATAGAATGGTCGTAATTATTATTGNATATAGAAAGAGAAACCTAATTTGTTGTTAGATATCAGTCGAGGAGGAGTGAGGCCTTAAGGTACAAACACCAGAATTTGAAATCCTAATATTTGCTTTATTTCAAGCCTAACAAAAAAAAAAAAATTATTTAAACGCATTATAGGTTTAAAATGTAATTCTCTAAATTTAAAATTCTATAAACACTTTTACAAAAAGGTATAATAAGGAAAATAACGGAGGTTGGAGCTTCTTGTTTTTAAACTGAAGGAAACCTAATCAATAATTTATGTTTTCCGTTTTAAATTGCTGTACGATTACATTATTGCTGAAATAGGAAGTGTGGATTGCGATGTTTTAATATGATATTGAATCCTAAACATTTTTATTGTTGTGACGTAACGTGTATGCAGTATGTAATAGGTAGACATTTGTCTTTCCGACGTTACAAAGTTCCGCAAAATATATACGAAAGCGTTCAAGAAGTATGACATTCCCCCACTCTGCCTCCGAACACCTTCCGGTGTTCCCCACTCCAAATTCCCCTGTACTCTCTTGCGATTTACTCTCGAATGGAACACGGGAAATCTGCTTCGTTCACGCATCACCCGAAGTCCTCTCTACGTGGCCCTGATTGAAAAAAAAATTCATATTCCATTTTAATAGTAACTTCAATTATTTACTAGAACACACACACACACACACACACACACACACACATGATTTGAGATTCAGGCAGGAGATGACGCATGCTATTCCTTGTAGAATTTTATAGATAGTTAACTAATTTTCGGAATACACTGCTCTTCTGATTTTAGACCGATGAAGTGAGTCAGCTGGAGTGAGTAAGAGTCCTGCCGAGGAGCACAAAGGTCCTGATAACGAGGATAAGGGGGAGTGAGACAAGAAGAGATGCTACAGAACCCCCTGCACTGACTCCATCTTGGAAAATGGGCTGATCCTGTAGCTGTACCCTTAGCTATGTCGACAAAGCAGGGACTTCTGCTAAGCCCAGTCATCTCTTTACAGTGCCATGGCTGTTTAGAAAAGGGTGGCCATCTGTAGATAACCTCTAACTGGTTAAATCGCAGGTAAAAAGAAAAATAAGTCAGTGCACGGGTTATGCACGGGAAGGAAGCCCAAGCTCATTGGCTAATATATTTTGATGGTGGGAGATCATCGGGGATGTGAGGAGCGAATGGAAGAAGCAGTTAAACACGGCCGGACTGGCATGTTGACGTCACGAGATAAGTAAAAGTTTAGTTAGAAATCACTGTTTCTGCCAACAGACGTCAGATGGCTCTGAAGTTAATGTCAGTCATGTAGAATTGACAGGCGAGAGACAAACTGGTATGCCTGCCAACACATTTTGTCGTGTATTCAATTATGATACTTTTAATTTAAATCTTCGTTGATCAATATATTGCTGAGGAAAAATGCTAATTTATAACTTTCTCTGAAGAACTCTAAGCCCTCCTTTAATTTCATCGAAATTAATATAACAGATTATTATTAATATGTGGCACAGGGGGAGGATCGCCTAGTGGTTATTGTACCGTACTCCTGAGCCTGGGGTTCCAGTTAGCAACGACAGAAGGTGTCGGTGCTTCTGTACGTACTTAGTGTTTCTGGTGATACCCTGAGGGCTTCATTGTGCACCATTTGTATGGAAAAAAAATCAGGCGGCCATTGCAGTGTGCTGACAACACACCTTCTCAAGTATGCTATGGGCCGGGAATAAACGTACACGGTTGGTAACAGACTACTATTTTATCTATCTGAAGTGGGAACCTGTGTTGGTCAATAGGCGTATATTTACATGTTTTGTACCTGCTCTGAAAGCACTTCAAATTTTCATACATGTGTTTGTGCGTGTGCGTGTGTAAAACCTCGTAATATGTGATCTAATTTCAAATGTGAATTTTCAATACAATTTGAAATACAATAAGTAATACCAAGTGTGAAACCATATCTTCGGGTAATTAATATATGGAAAAAATGTTTTGTTTGTGCTCTCTTCTGAAGAGCTTCCCCTGTAACGATTTCCCCAATTTTTTTCAATGACTTTAAAGCTAGAGTTGAAGATTCATTTTTAAAATGTAGGATTTTTTGTGTTTCTGCTATATTTCGTAGTTTGCTAAATTATTACTATTTTTGAGTTTTGTGAGGAAAATTTTAATTTAAAGAAACTCAATTGGCTTTTAACATCTTTATTTTAATTATAACTATTGTTGGTTATTGATTTTACCTGAATGAGAACTTTCTTGGGCTAAGAACTAGAATTAGTTTTCGTTATAAAAAGAAATTCTTTTAATTATGATTAATTGATCATTTGAATTATTAATATGATTAATATATGTATTTTAAATGCTAACGTGACTTCCAAATATATTTATAATTAAAATTTATACAAAAATTTAAGTACTTATTGCTTAAAGTAATTGTATTTCTAATAATCAACCGACAATTTTTTTATTTAATGAAATTTAGTAATGTAATACATATAGCGAAGTAGCATAAGCAGTTTGAACAAAAGCTAAAGGTATAAAAATAAAAGACAGGAGAGGACATGAATATCGCTGGAAGGTAATTCTTGACAAACAAAGCAAAGTAATGAAGTATTATTTTGTTGACTCTGGATTCCATTTTGTCGATCTTGTTATTCTCAGAGCCTTTATGAGGGAATGAGCAAGGCAGTGGAGTAAATTTCTTTGAGGAAACATATCTTTGTGAATTATCTTGTGATCAACACCTCTGAAGAAGGAATCAGGTCATGAAACAGAAGCAATTTGCCCATCAAGTGCAATTACCTTCTTAAAGTCTGATTGAGGTTATAACTGTCAGTTCAAGACAAATTGTAACGGAAAATAATGAAATATTATTATTCATTACAATTTGTCACGATTTAATTGGAATACGAACTATCGATATCTAATCGCTACCTCGGCAAGACTTATTGCTTGCTACTCTTCACACACATTGGTGGAGCTTCAAATCTTCATCGAGTCATCAGAGATTTAAGATTGTAAAAACACGAGTAGCCAGTTAAAGCAGGATTCTGTTCCGAGACTCGAGCGGAGGTTTTGGGTCGTCGTCTTGCTAAAGTTGTGCGTACTGGCACTGGATTCTGATCCACAAAAGAATATTTTTAGAGTGATTACAAAACTGTTCTCACCCCCACCGTCCACAGATTAAATGAGATTATTGAATCTTCCGATCGTTAACACTGGCCATGGGTTCCCAGTAACGAATATTCTGTGGTCGACAGTACCAAGACTGAGGCTAGGTTAGCTTTAAGTTGGTATGGAGGATCTGGTTTTCTAAAAGGTACGAGAGGAAGCGAGGAAGCTGGTGTTATTAATGGACCTCCTGCGGATCATTTAGAAGGTTCTGTCTGCCTGCTTTCCCAATGTCTACCGCTTTTCAAATTTTCAGAGGTTTGTGAGGTTGCCTTCTGAAATTTCACGATCAAATTCGCAGCGGATTCAAGAACCGAGGGAATCTTGCACTCCCAGAACAAGAAATACACAAGGCGGAAGAAATTGATAGAAGCAGCACCAATGAGAAAAGTCGAAACAAGAAGTGACCAGTCTAAACAAAGGAAAACTCCTAACAAAAAACAAAACGCATTATCCTTTTTGGACAGCAGAGGAGTTATCTGTCAGACCTATTCTGGAAGCGATGGCTCAGAGAATATCTTGTCTAGTGGTTCGGGTGATAGCCTGAGCAGCTTGTAGACAGAAAGCGCCAGTGAGGCACATGGCGACCAGGAAGAATAGTCCTACTCTCCCAGGAAGGAATACACTCTACAAGTCATACAGACGAAAACACACACACACACACTCACACACACACACACACACACACACACACACACACACACACACACACATATTTTTTAATGAACTGGGATGGTTGAGCGTCTACGCCCACCTTTCTCATCCTGATTGACCTATGCAATCCTCAGAGACATTACCTTTTACTAAAATTTTACTTTAATTCTTATTTTAACTATTAAAGTCACTGTAGTAGTTTATTCTTCCTCCTTAATGAAAGAGGGGAAACATGCTCAGTTTACGAAGCTTCTACGTGTAGGATATCTATTTATTTATTTTGTGGAGTGGAGCTTACTTGGCAAATGGAAAATTCAAAAAGAAATATCCATCAACTATGATGGTGAGGAATTCGCTTAATTTACGCAGCTCACTTTATTATTTTTCGGCTTGTATTACGATTTTTTATTATTATTACTAGAATAGCGTTTCGTGCTAAAATTTAATTGAACGGGAGTACGTAGACATGACAGACGCTTGAGATCAAATATCCGTCGAGTGGGNGGCGATATTTCAGGGGATGACGGGGTGGCATATATATATATATATATATATATATTTATGTAGGTGAGAAAGAAGGATTACATCAGCATTGATACATACAGCAATAAGTACACAGAGAGGTCAATTGACATTTGCATAAAGAGGTAGTAGGAGTTACGCAAGTCTGTTTACAAACAACGCTCACACATTCGCTGACCACACGACGGCTTCTTCTCAAGCCATCAGTCGCCGTACAACACAAGCACCACTTAAACCCCTTCAGACCATCAACCACGACAACACACACAAAAAATCTTCTTGCTTAGGAAGAATCATGAAACGCTTACCTTTCGTAGTTTGGTTTTTCGTCAAAATGTCATAGAATTAATGGTAGTTTTTATTTTGTTAGGGTTCGGTCAAGGTAGATCCAAAAAATACAGTTTTAAAAGATGTGTATTTTTTAAAATTATCTGCCTACGTTTCGGCTTACAATGTAAGTCATCTTTAGGGGTATCATGAACACGAGAGGGAACGGCCTTTCGCCTGGAACACATGTGACATGACTGAGGTCCGGAACGTGGACCATATGTTCTCAGTCACGAGCACGAGAGGGGACTCCCTGGCATATATCTGTCAAAATAAGTATCCACTAAGCAGGCATTTGTCGCAGAATATGATAGACTCTATATGATGTATGACATATACCATACATGCTGCGATCCATAGACACTCTGTACGACGAAAGTTCGGTCATTCTCTAAAATACCCCTTGTCGATTTCAGCCAATAACGAACTAATGAACTCCCTATCTCATGTGGCCAATATTAAACTCTTGATTATTTGCTAAAATGGTTAATTATTCAAGCTTACTAGACGTTACAGTCGCACTAAAGTTGTATACTTAAGTCTAAAGTCCAGAGGCAAGAGAGCCGACACCAAGGTCTTTTCTAGGACATATCTGACGATCGGGGCCATGTCAACTGTGTCTCCTCTTACGACCATCGAATCCTCTGCGGTCTGAGGAAAGAGATTTACTCAGGAAATAAACTACTTTACAGCTGCCACAGTCGGCTGCCGACGAAGAGGTTAGAATGCAAGTAGAAAGTGATACACTGAAATAAAATTGCTTAATACACAAAAGAATATTTACTTTCATAATAAAGTAAACAATAATTACACCTGTCGATAGCACTGTCTTTTACAGATACATGGCCATAAATGATTAACAACAGTAAATACATAGAAGGAACCCCCAACAGATGCATTGCATAACTCTTCATCTCTACGGTCCTGGCCATCAGCAAGTTCCCTTGTTCTGCGTCTCACGTCTTGTCAAATATCTTGAGAAACGCGCATGTCAAGTCCTTGAGGGTGGGGGAGGGAAATGATGTACAACAGAAGAACATGGATAGCTCGAGTTGACCATCGACTACGCAGGCGCGTAAACTACGCTTACTCCCCATGCTTCGTTTACATGCTGACATAGATGAGAACTATTTGACTAATTTGATCTTACAGATCGAGAAGGAGAACGGAGACAGGTTTAATGTCGCTGAGGCTGGCACTAGGCTCTCTTGCGAGATATCGAAAGAAAAGGGCCTGAACCCTCAACGTACATTCTTCAATCTTTAACAAAGTGTCTCCCTTTTGATGTAATAAGAATTTAATGGTAATAACGTATATTTTATATCTAGTTCCATGTATAAGTTTTTGTAACCTAAACAATAACCAAGATTATGATAATTTTTCAATTTGGACTTTCTAATAATCACCCCCTCTCCTTCTGAACTGATTCCAGCCATTAACGAACGGCTAGCCAGCCGACGAATAGCATTATAAACCTTAAACATCAATTTAGATTTTTTTTTAAATTTTAAACGTTCATGACATAAAGTGGACCACAAACAAGAGGACAGGGGAATTGGCGCAGACGAGAAGACAGCTACGGACATATGTGGTCCAGCTGGCAGCGATCCCCAGCCTGGCAATCTTACATGCCTTCTAGGGCAGAACAGACAGGGCTCGACTTCTGCAAAGCTCCGATTCAAATTGGCCGACTTCGGGAGGCAGGAGGGTTGGAGTCCAAGGGAAAGATATACTTTTACTGGGCCAATAGGGAGTTGACAAGGAACAATTTATCGCTTATTAGAACTGTATATTATATATTTCTTAATGGAATCAGATATAGAATTCAAACTTTCCCGAGGAACGTGAATTACAGGATACATAGCTATCTTATACTAATAAAGGAACTGAACAATTTACATCTGTGCGAGAGTGAAATACAGATTAAACATAGCGAGGAAGAATATAGTTTACCTCTCTTTCTACCAGTTGTGGTCATGGAAAGAGAGACTAGCCATCCTATTCTAAACATCCATGGATCTGGGCGAGCTTTTATTCTCAATAAAATCTTACCCAGATATATATATATATATANGGATGACGGGGTGGCATATATATATATATATATATATATATTTATGTAGGTGAGAAAGAAGGATTACATCAGCATTGATACATACAGCAATAAGTACACAGAGAGGTCAATTGACATTTGCATAAAGAGGTAGTAGGAGTTACGCAAGTCTGTTTACAAACAACGCTCACACATTCGCTGACCACACGACGGCTTCTTCTCAAGCCATCAGTCGCCGTACAACACAAGCACCACTTAAACCCCTTCAGACCATCAACCACGACAACACACACAAAAAATCTTCTTGCTTAGGAAGAATCATGAAACGCTTACCTTTCGTAGTTTGGTTTTTCGTCAAAATGTCATAGAATTAATGGTAGTTTTTATTTTGTTAGGGTTCGGTCAAGGTAGATCCAAAAAATACAGTTTTAAAAGATGTGTATTTTTTAAAATTATCTGCCTACGTTTCGGCTTACAATGTAAGTCATCTTTAGGGGTATCATGAACACGAGAGGGAACGGCCTTTCGCCTGGAACACATGTGACATGACTGAGGTCCGGAACGTGGACCATATGTTCTCAGTCACGAGCACGAGAGGGGACTCCCTGGCATATATCTGTCAAAATAAGTATCCACTAAGCAGGCATTTGTCGCAGAATATGATAGACTCTATATGATGTATGACATATACCATACATGCTGCGATCCATAGACACTCTGTACGACGAAAGTTCGGTCATTCTCTAAAATACCCCTTGTCGATTTCAGCCAATAACGAACTAATGAACTCCCTATCTCATGTGGCCAATATTAAACTCTTGATTATTTGCTAAAATGGTTAATTATTCAAGCTTACTAGACGTTACAGTCGCACTAAAGTTGTATACTTAAGTCTAAAGTCCAGAGGCAAGAGAGCCGACACCAAGGTCTTTTCTAGGACATATCTGACGATCGGGGCCATGTCAACTGTGTCTCCTCTTACGACCATCGAATCCTCTGCGGTCTGAGGAAAGAGATTTACTCAGGAAATAAACTACTTTACAGCTGCCACAGTCGGCTGCCGACGAAGAGGTTAGAATGCAAGTAGAAAGTGATACACTGAAATAAAATTGCTTAATACACAAAAGAATATTTACTTTCATAATAAAGTAAACAATAATTACACCTGTCGATAGCACTGTCTTTTACAGATACATGGCCATAAATGATTAACAACAGTAAATACATAGAAGGAACCCCCAACAGATGCATTGCATAACTCTTCATCTCTACGGTCCTGGCCATCAGCAAGTTCCCTTGTTCTGCGTCTCACGTCTTGTCAAATATCTTGAGAAACGCGCATGTCAAGACCTCTAACAACAACTCTAAACATTTCTATTTTACAATTTTTTTTTACAAAAATGCACACTGATGAAAATATTTAGAAATATAATAACGACTGCTGGATGGACCCCCTTATTCTTTAAATATACAATATAGATAGCAAATTCTGTATTTAGATTTTCCATTGTAAATTCTTTAAATAATTAATTTTTGGTGGATATCGGGTGAGAGGGAGATAAAATTTATAGTCATGATATCTTGGATGTATTTGCCGACTATCCTGTCGAGAGATTTTGCTGCAGATTGCTAACATCAAAATAAAATTACGGCATAATTTTAAAACGCTTTAATTAGAAACAGTTATATGTACCGCCTTCAGGATTTTTTCATTTTGCCGAACTATCTATATGCAATTTTTGTTCTCATAGTGTTCGTTGCATCTCCATTATATTTAATTAAGAGATATGAGTTTCATGATAAGATTCTATATCACAATTTTTCAATAGTACATTTAATTTTCTGGAATTTTTTATGAATAATATTATTGAAAAATGTACGTTTAAAGATATGAAATTAGTAAATGAACTATTTTGGAATAATTTCAGAATCCTTATAGGATTAATTGAAGGATTGAAATTTTTTAAACTCTTGCAAAAGGCCTTAGCTTTCGTTTCTGGTTTTTAGCAAAAAAAAAAAAAAAAAAAAAGCGACAAAATCTGCATTTAACGTTCTATAGTTCTCCTTGCGCCACCATTGCAACTTGGAAATGCGGAACAACGTGTGTTGTATCAAGAGCACTATAGACTGACTACAATGCGGCATTTAGCTAGAATTGGGTATACGACCAAAGGACACCTAGCTCAGGTGTAACAGAGAGACTGCAGCTGGCTTTATCCGGATGATACGTCACTAATACCCTGATACTAATATTATCTCTTTGGTGTAGTGACATGTGCTTTTGCCCGTGGAGGTGAATGACTGACCAGATCACTGATAACAGCTATCTCTCTGCATATTTCATTGTTTTCTCAGCAAGTTATCTTCAGGAATATTTAGTTTTATTAAACAAGCTGTGCCACCCAGTCTACTTTGAATTTAAAATTTTAAGCATTACATTTCATTAATTTATTCATACTTAATTATTTGATAACTATCAATAATTTATTACTTCGTAATATACGCTCCTACCAGGAGGAATACTATTATTTCCTGATAATTGTCTTAATTTATTCCTCTATAAAGTTGTTTGTATTTCTTGTAAAATTTCGGTAGAATAACTATATCTCGATCTAAAATTTTGTAAATAGACTAATGGACAATCTACCGGGAAGAATTTCACCATTCATTGACTAGCTCCACATCGCTAACCTAACGCTAATAGACAAGGCACGTGTTTCAGGAGATATTTCGGCGTTCCCGTCGTTAAAAGAAGGATAACGTAATGAAGAATGACAGAGGTGGAGGAAAAGGAGTCAGACTGGGGCTCTCGGCAGCTGGAATGGGAGTCTCCTCAACTAAGATCGGGAGTTGCAAGTTATCAGAAATGGTATCAGATGGCACAGTCTGAAATGAGACATTTTCTCTTTAGATCGCGAGAACACTGTCTTAGGATAACGAGGAGTTTGCAGAGTCTACACTGAGGGTTGGCTCCCATCAGAAATGCACCTTCATGAGGAAGGCTATACATTAACACCTGTAATTAATGGACAAGTGAAATAATAATTTGTAAATATTGATACATGAGTGGTAGCCTTGTTTTCTCACTGAGCAAATACGTCTTATCTCGGATGCTTCACAATCTACAAGGATTTCGAGATAAATGTTCGACCTTGGGACATTTTGTCGTGAATTTCAAGTGGAATTTGCAGTTACAAATGTATGTGTGCATACACATACATACTTATCCACTTAAAGTTATATATTAGAGTTGTAATATAATTAGTGATGTATAAAAAATATATATTTATATGTATATCGTTAATAATATTATATATATCCCCTCGCATTAATTGTTTAAAAGTTAGGTGGGATAATAAACCACAACTAAATTAATATTTATAAATGAAAATTAAAAAAAGTAAATAATGAAGATTCGATAAATATATAGACAATGACAGCTCCTTCGAGCATAAGACGATATATTCATCTTTCTCGGAGGTTTAGACTTTCGCTAGTGTGTTGGGAATTTAATAAGTTATCTAGCTCGTCCCGGTGGTGCAAGTGGTAGCATACCGGCCCAATAAGCAGGAGATCCAGGTTCGAGTCCTGGCTGGGGCAGATAGGTTTTTGTATTCTATTCACCCTCATTAATTGCATAGAAATTTATATTTTTACAAAAATTTCACATTCTCATTTTATTAAAAGTCCATTTATTTTCTTTTGTTGTGTTTTCAAGTTACGTAATTATATCCAGATACATTAATCAATTATGTCGGAAAATTAAAGTGCTTAAGACTGCATAAGATCCCCTCTTACATTGAAATAAAATTAAACTTCCAACAAGGTTCGATTCAACAAGATTATATTTTCTAAGTTTCAGAGTGCCAAGATTCATTTTTTTGAATGAATAATTTTCAATAAAAATCCATAGTTTGCACACGATCAAAGATCCACCGTCTTAAATAACTGGCCTGACGGAACTACTAGGAGTACGCGGTTAGAGTGTGGGGGCGAAGTCTCCAAGGCAACACCCCTGTCATCATGCCAGCTGGTCGACTTCAACCCTCGGCTAGCGAGCCAGCTGACAGTATGAGCTTGAGTCTGATATAAGTAGGCAAACTAGCCGCAGACTGTGACTGCTACTCGCAACACTTCACAGCTACTCTGCACTCTCCACTCTTGCTGGTACTGACTGTAGCAGTAGGAGCTTGGGTCTGATATAAGTAGGCAAACTAGCCGCCGGCTGTGACTGCTACTCGCAACACTTCACAGCTACTCTGCACTCTCCACTCTTGCTGGTACTGACTGTCATACAAGTGATTCTAAAATTATATTATCTACAAAGAAAAAGTCGATCAGATCTAAATAAAAGCAAACATTGAGGGTTGTCTATTCATCAGTTCCATACTTGGTTTGAAGTTGCTCCTATTATTTTCCTTTCCAATGTATACAATTGAGACAAAGCAGCTAAACACATGGAATTCTTCCACTTGCGAGGTAGGCAAACAGCTGAGAGTCCACTCTCAATCTGGTGGAGGAATTCTAGTTGAAGTCGTCTCACAGCTATATTTGAAAATTTTTTTACAAGTACAAAACAATAATATAATACTATTAAATGATTTCAGTTGGGGTTCGGTCAAGGTAGATACAAAAAAAAAAAAAAAAATACAAATTTAAAAAATGAATTTTTTTAAATTTGTATTTTTTTAAAGATCTAACTTAACTGAACTCCAACTAAAATCATCTAATAATAGTATCTACAGTCAAAAAACTCTCCATTATTAATATATTACTAAATTTTCTATTTCTTAAAAACAAATAATTTCGAAAAACTTCATAATTCAATCAATTAATGAGAGGGAATAGAATAAAAAAATCTATCTGTCCCAGCCAGGAATCGAACCTGGATCTCCTGCTATCCGGGCCGGTGCACTTACAAGTTGTGCTACAGTGTAGTAGCAGGGGATCCAGGTTTGATTCCTGGCTGGGACAAATAGATTTTTTTATTCTATTCCCTCTCATTAATTGTTTAAAATTTACGTGGGATAAAAAACCACAACCAAATAAAATATTTATTCATAATTCAATTTCCTCTATGAGCTCATTGCGTAAAACAGGTTTATTACAAACCACATTTCTGAATTAGACGAATAATTAGTTATAAAGTTAGATAGAAGTTATAATTAAGATCATAAGAAAATAAATATATCCTTATAAAAATATTTAAATCTTCAAGAAGACAAACTATCGATTACAGCAGTAAAGCTGCTGATGTAGCAATCCCAGACATCTGTAGACAGGGTGCGCGCTATGTCAATCAGCTGAGCTGTATTTAAGTCAAGTGCTTCTGTCGCTAATTTCGGCATCGCCATTCAACAAGATAATTGTCATTGCGTCAAGGATCCACATCTGGTTCTACTTGACACAGTTTGGAAACCCCTGATTAACTAACGAAGGAAATTAACTATCCGTCAACGAGAGAAATTAACAGTCTTCTTAAAACAATTTAATTTTAGATGTGAGCGGGTCCATCATGGCTGGCGGTGTTTGAGAGCAGGCCTCGACCACCTTACTTGTCGGAAAAATTTCAGATCGCGGATAAGAGTGTGTGCAAGGCAGGTATAAGACTTTGTTATTATTATTAATCTCTGAAAACTCTCCATTTGTCCTAAGCAACATCTTGCAATATCATCTGATTCCTTGGTTGGATGTCTCTATCACGAGTCTGCAGCCAGAGCGTTTCAGGACATCGTTGTCAGAAGCCCTCAAGTAGCCGTCAGTATGTACGTGGCTTGCCAAGTACAATTACAATTACATGCATTGTTATCCCATCAGCTTGACCTATGTGCAAAGTGCTATCTATCTGTCTAAGGAAAGGAAAACTGCCGATTGCAACCTGATTTGCCATAGAGGATCTATCCTCTACTCGCTAGGATATGAAGGAGAAGAAGTGGATCCTTTCTGAATCCATCGTGAGGGCTACCGAAGACATGAAGAAGAAACATATCCTTGGCACAGGAAGATATCATTTGTGTACATGAGTTTATGAGTATTACACTTCTTTCAGTTGATGGTTTACATGCTTGTAGAGAGAAAGGCTCTTCCAGGCCAGAAAATGGCTCTGCCTCTTCGCCATAATTTCAGAGATCCTTCATTATAGAACTACAGAAAACATGCATTAAGTTTTAAGCATTTCAAGGAAACTTTCCTTTTGAATATTTAGGATATTTATAATAACTGAATTAGTTAATAGTTATTTAACTCTTTTTTAACATTATAATACATTTAACATTGTAATATAAAGTGTAATTTAAAAAACGCCCATCAATCACGGCTTTTCCATATTTATATTTTTTTGCAGTACTTTTATTTTTTATTCGGTCTTTCTCAAAAAACCTCTCTCTCCCTCCCGTCCGATGCTAGCCACTTTTGAACTCATCCAGTATAATTTTCAAGTTTAACCTTTAAACAAGGTAGTGGATTCCCATATTTATTCAAATACAGAATCAAAAAAGACTTGTTTGGTGTTGAGATTTCCTCTCATTCTAATTTTAATCTTATGTCTTACAATGCTCCATACTCATGTTGAATAAGACAAATCTATTAGGAATGAATGTTAAACGCTACATTTAAATATAAAAAATGACAATTCTTGATTAGATAAAGGAGAAATGAATAGATTTTAATGGGTTATTGCTAATTGTTTCCCAACTGAAATGATATGTGGAGTAGAATGGTTTTATGACCTACTGTTTTAGCCTAATTTCAAACCAAAAAAATTAGAATTTCAAATCTTTGTGTTTTTTAAAATTCCTTAATAAAAGAGACACAATAGTTTTACTGTTGGAATCTCTCCATTATCTGTAATACGTATGAGCTACCGGTAGACTTCCTTTACGGAAATGAGACTACATAATGGTACCGCAAATTGAAAAAGGAATTCTGCAGAGCTTTACCGAGCTTTAGTGCATTCTAAATATCATTTTTGAAGTTCCCATCCAGCCACGTGGGGATTCATGGGGGAGGGGCTGTCTAGGCGTAACCACTCTATTCTAAACACCCGAGGCACTGGGTCTTTAATTATGAGTCAGAGGCTGCTCGTGGAGTACGCCGTACTTTGAGAGTTGCCTCTTGTCATTTGCTAGGGAGTTAGTTCTTCCTTTTCCGCCTTGCGAACGTCTCACTGGTCCCAAAATGAGCACTTTGGAATTGTTGGACAACATAAAGAAGCAGTGTTTACTTACCTCTCAAGAGCTAGGGACTTCTACATTTAGTAATCTATAGATTTCTTGAACATTTGAAACTTACCTGAAATCAAATAAACATATTCATTATTAATTTGTAATAATTAAAAACGAATACTTTAATTAAAATTATATTTATATAATTTATAAATAAATAAAAAATTAATACTAATACAAANTAATACAAACAAATATAATATAATAAATAATAATATAAACAAATATAAAAATTGTGATCTGTTTGTATGCAGCAATCAACTCAGAAAAATTCCAAAATTAGATACTACAAATCTGGGATTTTTTATTTTCTCAAAATTAAAAAAAAAAAAAAAAATGTGCCTGGAAATAATTTCGGAGAGAGCTATTTAGAAAGTAGTGGCTACTCCAATAGAACCAAGCCCTCCTTATCACTGGGGAGGAGCCGCACATGTTTTCTGTCAGGCCAATAACCTCGGATCAGATATGAGTTCGATTTCCCACCCCAACTGAGACTTGTCAAGAATATGGCTGCCCAGTTCTTAATCCCTTCAAAGCATGCCACTAGATAAGAAGGGATTATTTATTAAACGTTCTGTTAAGGCTATTTATTAAATAGAACATAAAAGGGAGCCACACTATGTCCTGCGAAGTCTATATATATATTAGTAGACCGCACGATAGCCTAATTATAATTATTAAATTGGCAAGCTGGAAAACGGAATTGGCACTGAAGACGGAAACTGTGTCCTCCGTCAGTAGCTGACGTCACACAATTTGGTGTGTGCTTGAAGAGGACTTTGATCCTTCCAGCCAATCGGTCACCTTCACTCCCGCCAATAAATATGGTGAATTAAATTTAACCAGATAGGTGACTGGTAAATGTTGTTTAATCTTTTTCAATTGTTTCATAACCAGAGGTTTAGGGAAAAGTGATTTCAAATATTTAAAAAAAATCTAACTTTGAGATATAGTTGCTCCATAAATGATTTATCTTATTCAAAAACTCTTCAGTTCAACGATAAAACAAATGTCCAAATAAAACAAGTAGTAAATTTATTTTTTCATCAACCCTCGATTATTAGTATCACAACTTAAAGGAAAAACATTGAAGTATAAAAAATAAAAAAATGCTTTAAAAGAACTTGATATAATTAAGTATTAGCGTGTAGATAATTATGGGGTTTGGCGGACAAGTGGACTTGTTTTTAGCATCGTTATCGACATGTCTTCAAATATGAAAAAATACATGTTAAAGTTGATATTTCAAGTCTATGATTCATTTTCACGAAAAATGGTTTTTAAGAAAGATATTTAAAAATATAAATGGGATGGGTAAGCTTCCTGGAGCACTTCTGGAATAATACTGTTTAAGCTCATTGTACTGCGGCTGGTAAGATTAATTTCTTCATTTATTCATTATTATATCCATGTTTAATGAAACATGAAAAATCTGCTGATAATAAAGAGTTTATGTATGACTGACTTTTGTGTATTCCATACTAGTAGCATGAAGGTTTAATCGGATTCCTGTGTTGTCTCTGTCATACTTCGCCATGGAATATTTCCAGAAGGTCTTGGGCACGAAGCCAGGAATCGACAGAAGCAGGTCATGGTTGTGTCTCCACTAGCGTTCTCGATGGAGACAGGTCGCCTTAGAGGTTATCCAGAGAGGTCCCGAACTACCTGAGCATTTCTCCAACCTCTATGGTACAAGAAGACATGTAAGAGCTCCAAGGAAGCGATTACGCCACCTACCTGAGTCTTTGTCACCCGTGGACCACAAGAAAAAATGGACACCTGAGACGGAAACGTCTGATCACCTCCTGATGGGTTCCAGTCCTTTTTGTGTCTCTTTCAAAGATCTTATCTTTATAATTGTTCTGCTTCTTTGCGTTTAAGGAATCCTTTTGCCATATTTCTCATACATATACTCTTATTGGAGTTGAGTTTTATCTTATCAGGGCAGCAATAATTTCATCTAAAAATTTCTTCTAACCAGTATTAAAATAACAACATAAAATAAATGTGTTTTATGCGCGCGCTTTCATTTATATATATATA
>KZ807470.1:375403-389192 GCA_000696205.2 Oncopeltus fasciatus | reverse complement strand
ACCCTTCACCAGTTAAGGACACTCAATCCCTAGATTTACAACATGCATTTCTGGAACTCTTTGTCGGCTGCAGTCTACCTTTATCCCTTTGGCGGCACCGACCCTTCACCAGCACTTTCTTTGTTTGTAAACACTACATATACCCTGGGATCCATGCATACCGCATTCAGTGTAGTCCCTAGTCTGTAAGTGTAACTATGTATTTGTACTCTCTTTTAAAATAAATCTTCTTTCAAGTTCACTTCATTCGAACTTATTTATCTCTGGTGCTGCAATGGAAGCATGCCGGCCAGCGGGAGATCCAGGTTCCAGTTGGCTGGGACAGTTAGATTTTTTATTCTGTTCCCTTGCACTAAAAATTGTTAAAATTTACGTGGGATTATATACCACAAAAAATAATATATATATATAAAACATCCTGATTTGTTTAAAAAAAAATTTGAATAACATTAAAAAAGTAATTAACCACACCTGCCTATCGTGAAGACGAGAGTCCTGTCCCTAAGTCCACATTTCCATGACTGAGAAGAAATATAATTTTTCAGGGAAACAAAAGTCTCAGTCATGGAAATGTGAACTTTGGGACAGGACGTCCTCTCTCCTCTTCATGATAGGTAGGTGTGGCAAATTACTGTTTTAATGTTATTCAATAATTTTTTAATAAGTTGTTGTTTTTCAAATTCTCTTACATAGCTTTCTACATTCATAATCTTGATATCACATTATATTATTGCAATTCTCTATTATATTAATTTCAATTATTATTGTATTCTCATGACATTGTATTTCTACAGCCCTGAAGATGGCTAACAATGTAAGCCGAAAAATTGGCAGATAATCTTTTAAAAAAATACTCCTTTTTTAAAAAGATTTATTTGGATCTACCTTGACCGAATCCCAACTAAAATTATCTAATATTTATATCTAAGGTCAAAAAAACTTTCCTTTTAGATAGATTTTTTATTCTGTTCCCTTGCACTAAATTGTTTAAAATTTACGTGGGATTAAATACCAGAATAAAAACAATATTTATACAAAGCAGATTTCATTTGATTGGAACGTAAGTTTCATACATAGCAAATGGAAAATATAGAGGTGAGTGAGGTTAGTCAGACCCGAGGCCTCGAAGAAGCAGACCCTGACCTCGACTTGTGTTGACGACGAGAGAGAAGGCGTCTTCCTCGGCCAACATGTCCCCCAGAACGCCAGCTAAGAATAGTGCAGGTAGCTCGCCCAGATCGGAGGGTTCAAGGCTCTTCCTTGGGCACCCAGCTGCTCCTTACCTGCTGGGATAACGGGAGCTCTCGTTTTCACAATTCCTAGGGCGAGTCCCTATCAGGAGAGCCATCTGTAGTGTTCTGTACGTTGGAGAGAGGCGGAAAGAATGAAGTGGAATGTTATGGCCACAC
Organism: Oncopeltus fasciatus; assembly: GCA_000696205.2. Taxonomy (NCBI): domain Eukaryota; kingdom Metazoa; phylum Arthropoda; class Insecta; order Hemiptera; family Lygaeidae; genus Oncopeltus; species Oncopeltus fasciatus. The sequence goes on along the minus strand of KZ807470.1, from coordinate 387,783 downwards.
TAGGCCTGAGTTAGATCCTGGGCTAAACTTATTATTGCAACAAACCTAAATATGCAATGGAATATAATATTATTTTAATAAATACTTATATATAACGAATATATTAACGCTTTCAAATTGAATTCCATCCATTCAAGTTAATAATAAATCGTAAGAGGTTGTAGAAAGAAATAAACTCAATTCAAAATAAATTTTCGATTTATTGCCTTTGGTGATTGCGGGCGTTGTAGAATACGTACATATATACATACATAGTTAAGTATAAGTTTTGCATATTTACTATATATATATTGAAGATCTCTTCTCTCCTCGCTGGCGAAGGGCGAGAGATCCTTTTCCAACGATGAGAGGAGGCATTATTTTGAAGAAGTCCAGGGGGTTGTGGGTGAATGCAAACACGGAAAGCTTGTGTTAGGAGCCCCGCAAAACACTCTCCGATATCCAGGTCACACACAGGGATTGGCTCACACCACGGAGGTTAGACGTGACAGTCCGTACCCTCATTCGCTTACTGATGCATTCTCGAAAGACGAGATCTTTCCTCCTTTATAGAACTGCTCCATTTCAGTAGTAGTAGAAGGGGAAATACATTGACGACATTTATATTTCAACATCGTTTCAATTAGACGTATTTTTAAATATTTTTTCAAATGTTCACCGATCCCATAAAGGAGAAGAGAAAATAAGGCTCATTCGAAACATATAATTATTCACATATAATATATGTATAAATCTAAATCTTTTACAATTATTTTGCAAAATAATACCGATGAACGTCCAATATTCCTTTGAAAACAATCTAAGTTTGCACTAAAACTAAATTATGAGGAGAGGTTAGTCGAGATTCGGTCTTGAGATCTGAAGAATCAAAATATTCATTTACGAGCAAAAATTTTTATTTTCCCAAAGTTTCGGCCTAAATTTCGGGCCTTTATCGGGACAATTGTCGGGATGGGGAGAGAGAGACTCCTGCTCTACGTTTACTAGATCATGACTGATTTATGATTCAAAAGCCGATTATTTAATTAACTTGCAGTGGTGGACCGGTATCTTCCACAATGTTCACGGAGTTAGCCACTGAATCCTGTGTTTGTTTCATGGAGGAGTTTGGTTAATGTCCTACCAGCTGCCAGTCAAGGATTCCTCGTTAGCGTTAGCACCTCGGCGATAGGGTATGCTCTAGCTGATTAAGCACAGTATAGCTCCAAGAGCACAATGCACAATGAGATTTCCCATGGGCTCGACATGACTATGACCCCGCGCGGACAATAGCGAATGAAAGTGAGAAAGTTCATCAAGGACTGATACAGGCACTCTTGGGGTGTATTAGTCATGACTTTCATCGGCACAATACAACTTTCGTCACCATCCTGTCGCAAAAAATCGAGAGGACTTCTAGAAGTACAATATTTTCTTTGTTTTTGTTGTTTTTAATGGTCATTTTAGTCTTGCTGATACAAATACACCGATTGTCTTTGGAAATTGTTTTCGTGAACGACGACGGCATACAGCTATTGTAGATCCATAGCATAACAAGAAACTACATGATTGTAAAACATGATCTCTTTTCCGACAGAGCTATGATATGATATAAATGTAATATGTCTGTTTCATGTGCTTAGCGGATAGAAAATGAATTCATGTTCTTATCATGTGATCTCTTCAATGATGCTATTTTATAAAATAAACTAAAAAATTATTTAAAAATTGACAACAGTCATAGATATTTGAGACTAATTAAATTATTATTTTTGCCCTGGGAAAATATGAGACCCCTAATTAGAAGTGAGTGTACGTTTGACTTTGATTTTGTAAATATTTGATGTTATTTAGTGTCTGAAATTAGCCAATTAGATTTTTTTTTTTTTTTTTGCTGTAGTCTCAATTAAAAATTCATTACGAATCTTTTATATCTCTTTCCCTCCCATCTCTTCTTCACTCACCATCTATCTATTATTTTTCACACCGCATGTTATTTTCCAACGCTTGTCATCAATTTTATATCTCTTTCCCTCCCATCTCTTCTTCACTCACCATCTATCTATTACTTTTCACACCGCATGTTATTTTCCAACGCTTGTCATCAATTTACTCCATTCTCCTTCATCTTTCCCTCCCATCTCTTCTTCACTCACCATCTATCTATTACTTTTCACACCGCATGTTATTTTCCAACGCTTGTCATCAATTTACTCCATTCTCCTTCATCTTTCCCTCCCATCTCTTCTTCACTCACCATCTATCTATTACTTTTCACACCGCATGTTATTTTCCAACGCTTGTCATCAATTTACTCCATTCTCCTTCATCTTTCCCTCCCATCTCTTCTTCACTCACCATCTATCTATTACTTTTCACACCGCATGTTATTTTCCAACGCTTGTCATCAATTTACTCCATTCTCCTTCATCTTTCCCTCCCATCTCTTCTTCACTCACCATCTATCTATTACTTTTCACACCGCATGTTATTTTCCAACGCTTGTCATCAATTTACTCCATTCTCCTTCATCTTTCCCTCCCATCTCTTCTTCACTCACCATCTATCTATTACTTTTCACACCGCATGTTATTTTCCAACGCTTGTCATCAATTTACTCCATTCTCCTTCATCTTTCCCTCCCATCTCTTCTTCACTCACCATCTATCTATTACTTTTCACACCGCATGTTATTTTCCAACGCTTGTCATCAATTTACTCCATTCTCCTTCATCTTTCCCTCCCATCTCTTCTTCACTCACCATCTATCTATTACTTTTCACACCGCATGTTATTTTCCAACGCTTGTCATCAATTTACTCCATTCTCCTTCATCTTTCCCTCCCATCTCTTCTTCACTCACCATCTATCTATTACTTTTCACACCGCATGTTATTTTCCAACGCTTGTCATCAATTTACTCCATTCTCCTTCATCTTTCCCTCCCATCTCTTCTTCACTCACCATCTATCTATTACTTTTCACACCGCATGTTATTTTCCAACGCTTGTCATCAATTTACTCCATTCTCCTTCATCTTTCCCTCCCATCTCTTCTTCACTCACCATCTATCTATTACTTTTCACACCGCATGTTATTTTCCAACGCTTGTCANTATTCTATTCCCTCTCATTAATTGTTTAAAATTTACGTGGGATAAAATACCACAACCAAATAAAATATTTATAAAGAAAAAATTAAATAAAGTAAATGACGAGAGTCGACCAATAGCTTGACTATGTCAGCTCCTTCGAGTACAAGACGAAGTTCTCGCCTTTCTCGCGGGTTAGGCTCTTGCTAGTGTAGAGGGAATTGAATGAGACAACTAACGCGTCCTGGTGGTGTAATGGTTAAGCACGCCGGCCCGGATAGCAGGAGATCCAGGTTCGATTCCTGGCTGGGACAGATAGATTGTTTTATTCTATTCCCTCTCATTAATTGTTTAATCTGACAGGAGTTTGACGTGTAGTGTCACCGAAGCGATGTGAAGGAGTTATCTCTGGCAAGAAGAAAGTGGCAGCAGAACACCAAACTAACACCCACTTTACACCATAATTACTGCGATGGAATGCTCGTCTTAGTTCCCCTTAAACACTTGTCTGGGCGATAATTAACTTCATGTATTTTCCCCTTCACACTCGTCACTCACCAGAGACCAAACAGCCTCTAAGTAGGAAATGAAAAAGTGATATAATGAATGTATCCTGTTGTCTGTGTCTTTTTTCAACATATGTAATGACTTGGGAGGTTCATAACAGTGACGAAGGAGAATTACTACTGAATGGAGAATTTCAGGAAAAGTGGAGCAATACTTTAGTTTATGATAATAATACACAAGAACACTTATAAACTATCCCAAATGAACAATAATGAACACAATCACAGAAGACACTTATAGAACACAATCACAGAAGATACTTATAGAACACAATCACAGAAGATACTTATAGAACACAATCACAGAAGATACTTATAGAACACAATCACAGAAGATACTTATAGAACACAATCACAGAAGATACTTATAGAACACAATCACAGAAGATACTTATAGAACACAATCACAGAAGATACTTATAGAACACAATCACAGAAGATACTTATAGAACACAATCACAGAAGATACTTATAGAACACAATCACAGAAGATACTTATAGAACACAATCACAGAAGATACTTATAGAACACAATCACAGAAGATACTTATAGAACACAATCACAGAAGATACTTATAGAACACAATCACAGAAGATACTTATAGAACACAATCACAGAAGATACTTATAGAACACAATCACAGAAGATACTTATAGAACACAATCACAGAAGATACTTATAGAACACAATCACAGAAGATACTTATAGAACACAATCACAGAAGATACTTATAGAACACAATCACAGAAGATACTTATAGAACACAATCACAGAAGATACTTATAGAACACAATCACAGAAGATACTTATAGAACACAATCACAGAAGATACTTATAGAACACAATCACAGAAGATACTTATAGAACACAATCACAGAAGATACTTATAGAACACAATCACAGAAGATACTTATAGAACACAATCACAGAAGATACTTATAGAACACAATCACAGAAGATACTTATAGAACACAATCACAGAAGATACTTATAGAACACAATCACAGAAGATACTTATAGAACACAATCACAGAAGATACTTATAGAACACAATCACAGAAGATACTTATAGAACACAATCACAGAAGATACTTATAGAACACAATCACAGAAGATACTTATAGAACACAATCACAGAAGATACTTATAGAACACAATCACAGAAGATACTTATAGAACACAATCACAGAAGATACTTATAGAACACAATCACAGAAGATACTTATAGAACACAATCACAGAAGATACTTATAGAACACAATCACAGAAGATACTTATAGAACACAATCACAGAAGATACTTATAGAACACAATCACAGAAGATACTTATAGAACACAATCACAGAAGATACTTATAGAACACAATCACAGAAGATACTTATAGAACACAATCACAGAAGATACTTATAGAACACAATCACAGAAGATACTTATAGAACACAATCACAGAAGATACTTATAGAACACAATCACAGAAGATACTTATAGAACACAATCACAGAAGATACTTATAGAACACAATCACAGAAGATACTTATAGAACACAATCACAGAAGATACTTATAGAACACAATCACAGAAGATACTTATAGAACACAATCACAGAAGATACTTATAGAACACAATCACAGAAGATACTTATAGAACACAATCACAGAAGATACTTATAGAACACAATCACAGAAGATACTTATAGAACACAATCACAGAAGATACTTATAGAACACAATCACAGAAGATACTTATAGAACACAATCACAGAAGATACTTATAGAACACAATCACAGAAGATACTTATAGAACACAATCACAGAAGATACTTATAGAACACAATCACAGAAGATACTTATAGAACACAATCACAGAAGATACTTATAGAACACAATCACAGAAGATACTTATAGAACACAATCACAGAAGATACTTATAGAACACAATCACAGAAGATACTTATAGAACACAATCACAGAAGATACTTATAGAACACAATCACAGAAGATACTTATAGAACACAATCACAGAAGATACTTATAGAACACAATCACAGAAGATACTTATAGAACACAATCACAGAAGATACTTATAGAACACAATCNTTTTTTAATCAATTTTGTACTTAAAATATTCTAAAAGAAACATAACAATATTGTTTTTTGTACTTTCACTTTTCACGTATAGTATAACTACTCTTTAAGATTAAGTGCTGTATATCTCAAAAACCAGAGCTAATAAAAATTTTTCAATGTTATTTTCGTTTTTATCACCCCAAAATTAGTAGAAATAGACTAATTTAGTGTAGGAAACATTCAAAAAATATTTTTTTATTGTGCAGTGTAATTATTAATTGGAATGTTATTAATCATATTATTATTAACATGATCTTAAATTTATGCTTACGATTTTAATATAATTTTTATTTTAAAAAAGTCGCTTTTTGAAATGAAATTTTAAGTATGCGCGGTTTATATGCAGGCAGAATTTAGAATTTTCCCGTTTTGTATAATAGTTTTGGAGGAGAGATTTCTTCAATTATTTTAACTCAATATTTCATTAAAAGCATATTTTTAAGAAGTAATTCTCATATCACAGTAAATGTCTCAATGAAATGAGTTAAACTTTAACTAAGTTTAAAGTTAACTAAACTCTTTTTATATTCGACTTCCTGGCTCTACGACTTATGAATTGAAATGTTCTACATCAGTCTTGGAGGAGGCATGATCACAATAGATTTTTTTTTTTTTTAACGAAGAAAATAAGCTAATACTGACCACGGACGCGCACAGAATACAGACTCACAAGAATTTGCAAGTCATATCGGCCTTGACGGTTTCAATACAACACGAATTGTACCAATACTTTTGTCAGTTTTTCTTTCTTGTAAGATGGAAAGAAAGAAGACAATGAATGTAAAACAAAAATATATTTTGTCGAGATATTTGCATGATCTATTTGTTACAGAATATACCTTTAAACCACTCAGAGGAATATATGTATTACTATACTCAGCGGATTTGAGAACTATTTGACAGACATTTTCTACTGCAGTATATATCTTGAGTATGTTCATGCGATGACTGTCAGATGGCAGCACGTGGAGTTAAGACTTGGAAGTCACAGAAATTAATACTTCTTCGCGGCAATCCCTTTCCTTTGAAACTCTTAGATGAGGAAACTATTGCTACAATAGTGAGGAGTCGAATAGGATATTTTTCTGTACATCTCTACCTTTTGAGGTCCCCAGAATACTTCTTATCTATAGGTTTATAGCCCTCAATCGAAAAGCCTTGTATTATTTATTTTTAGAAGGGGGGAGGGTGGGTCGGTCGGTTGTCAGATTGGCTTATTGTGGGATTTTTTATTTTGGTAAACTTTCTCTTAGATGGTTAAAAGTTTAAAAGAAAAAGTCAGTTCAATCAATTACAATTTTTTAAAAATAAAGAATTATATTTATTTTTGCTTTGTTTAAATAATATTAACATATTTTCTAAAGTCATAAACATGGGAAATGTAATTTGTAAATTTTTAATCAATTAGTGTTAATTGAATCTATATAATGCATAAAATGTATAAAATATATGTATTATATCTAAAATCACAAAAGAAAAGAGCAAATAATATTTAAATGCATTTTTATAATATGAAAGGTTATATAGACATCTATTCATTATTATAATTTCATTTTATAACTTTTTGATTTACTTGCGGGATCCTTTTCCATTTCAAATTTCAGTGGAATTTCATTGTAGAGTCTAATTGAGGCGAATTCTACACTTGTCCCTAGTTTATTATCCATGTATAATTTCTTTCCCGAGTCAAATATTTAAGAACGCCCCTGTACATTATCATTTCTGTACACTTGAAATATGTAAGAACGACTCTAGTATCGATCCTTGAGTAAAAGTCTCTTTGTTACTAGATGCATGGCTGATCTACTTTTTTAGATTATTGTCAATTTCAGTGATTTCCTTTTTAATATTTCTATGCCTTTTAATTTTAGAACCAACTTCTTTAATTATCTGGTTATTAAATTACTCAGAATCATAAGGGGATATATTTTTAATTTTATTTATAATTTTATCTACCTCGATTTCATAAAAAGGGCTGTTTTGATACTTATAATGGCAGAATTTGTTAGCTCTATGTTTTCTTGTTTTTGTAATTGATTTCACTCCTCAGATTAGCAAATTAGTCATTAAAACATTAGTTAAAATTTTTTTTTTGTCACGACACTACTTTAATTCTTTTATTTTTCCAATTTTTTTCGAAACTAATAATATTGGACTTTGTTTTGTTCTTTTTTTAAACTATTTCTATACAGTTATTTATAATGCGATTGTTTAGCCGCACAAATCACTCTATTATGTTTTTTCTAATAAATTATGAGGTAAATAGAAAAAATATATTTCTACATAAATTTTGAAATTATTACACAACTCTATAATCTCTCTTGTTGTCAGATTAATAATTTATTTTAAAAGTTTTCTTACCAGTTTGAAGGAAAGATTATTTTCGCCAATTAATATTTTTAAAAACGCATTAAATATTGGTTCACTGTTTGTCTCTTGCTAAATTCTCCGTGGAAGACATTATTGTGACCTAGCCATGATTTCTCTTATTAATTATTTCTCTATTATTATTATATTTTGACCTGAAGTATGGCAGAGTAATTGTTATCAACAAGAGGAGAATTATCAGAGAACCCCGCCTCCATGATTCCTCCATGATTACTCTCTCCCCCGAAAAACTGGCAGACTGACCTCCATAGACTTTTCGTTCCCTGTGCTACTTTTCGAGTAACTCTCGAAGAGTTGGGGAGGCCGTACCCACCATAAAGTCTGTTTAATTCCCTTGCTTGCAGCTTACCATATATATAATGATTACATTAAAAACGCACACTGATATCACCTTAGCGTTACTCTGTAAGACTCCTTTTAAAGTCTAATCCAAGTTGTCGACTGGAATACTTCTAAGCCCCATTATCAGAGAGCCAAACTGTCATAATAATGATTACATATCTTAGATTCACTATAGACTGCGATTCATTCTCGTTAAGCTCAATATACTCAGTTTTATATATTTTTCCACAGATTTTATATTCTAACAAACCCTCTTTATCAACCCCCTTCTATTTCACCTTTGAGCTGTTTTAATAAGTTCGTCCCTCAGTAAAGTTTCTCTTATTCCTTCCGCCTTTATAATTCTATATCCTTTATCCTAAATTACAATTGTAATATCCAATAGCCAGTCTTGAAAGCCGTGTTCCTAATCTTTCCTTCGATTTTCCAACCCTTCATTTACCAAATTATTTACTGGTGGTGCACTTACTAGTTACATTTTATTTTTATTTTCTAATAGTTTTGCTGGTAACTTTAATGATGGAACTGTATTATAATTAGATTGAGATATCAAATTTGTCTTGTTCTCTTGTTCCATTGATTTACGTGAGTTTGAAACTACTATTTGTCTCTCAGCTGGAGATAGGGAAACGTTATCTGGCAGAGATAACTCTCCGATCTCTCAGCTGATTGTCTTCTACAACAGGTAGGTACACCAAGCAATGCTTCTACATTAGACACCCCAATGGAATTTTGTATATGACATAACTGTCACACGGAATTTAACGCGCTGAACACTGTTTCGTGACGAGTGTTCTCTTATATGCTACTCTTGGAAAACTAAAATAACAGTTATATAGTGTTATTCCATCAATAGTTGGACTTATGTTGTTATACTTATAGAAAATACTTGTAGAGCTTAAATTCCGCTTTCTTAATTAGTTAGAACGCTTTCTGTGATTTGTATATATTCCTGGAGAACGGTGAACAAGCCTCAAGTGAATTTATTGGTAAGACATAGTTTAATTTACAGTCACAAACAGATTGAGGTCGGAGTTAAGCGCCTCGGTAACCTGGTCGTCTTTGGCCAATGGGAGACGCGAGATTCTGTCCCCAGAAAGAGGCCCATCTGCACTCGGTCATGATTCCCGAAAACAGTACGTCCCTTATCACACTGTGACCGCCATGTTTACTGTCACTACAGATACGAAATCAGTCCTTCGAGCTTAAATCTACCATCCCACTGACACACATTCCTCTGCTAATTGGAGCGATTAGAGCTCCCATTTCTTTTGATGAATTCTATATCTGATGATTAATAACTATAATGAATGATAATTTATTAGTGGTTGAATCGAACCAAGCAAATATTCTGTGTCAATGTCATAGAACAGTTAACAGCTGTAATAAAGTTGACAGAAATGCTCTTTACTTATGCCAATCTACGTTACCCCCTTCGATATTTTCTTCTTTAGGTATTACAGACAGATATACTTTAGCTTTGATATTTTATATGTATTGTTATCTCTAATGGAAAGAAAGTAATTAAACATTATATTTAATTTGTTATTTTTTAAATGAAAATCTTCCCACTGTTACCCCTAAATAAATTAATCCTATTTTTAAAGTTTAAGAGATGCATAATGAATTTCACGATGGAAAATAACGCTTAGGAAATACCAAATCGATTACTTCTGGTAATTCGCTCAGTCCAGGCTGTTCCAACGTGATAAGGTCTAGATTTGAGATAGATTTGAAGAGGTGATAATGTACGTCACAGACTTTATGAGCCGGTCCTAGGATCTGGAAAACTAAAAACTAAAACTTGAAGCCTTGATCAGAGCAGTGCGGAGAGAGAGACTCCTGCTCTACAGTGACAAAACCATGACTGGTCAATTCTAGTCAACGGACTATTCCATCATTGCTTTGAAGAAGAGCTGAAATTTTATTTCTTCAAATTCCAAGACCGAATCCTTCCTCACCAAGTTGGACGGTCAGCTATCTGCAAAAAGTCACTGACTTTTCTTTTTCCCCCGAGCTTGGAGACAAGACGCTTTCGTTTTTCACTTGAACAAAATGATTCTATCACAGCCTAGGTCTTGCTTAATTCTGTCCATAAAACAGACTAAATACAGTTCGGTAAATCGTTATCAATTCTTTCCGATGCTAGAAGGACATAGATGTTCATTTCTTTTGTTACAGGAAATGATTTCTAATTGTTCTCAAGAAACTAAGTAAAATAACTTTGTCTAACAACAAAAAGAACTTGTTAAAGCCTGATTTTGATCAGCACTTAACTCATTCGTGTCTTCAAAGTTATGCATGAGATATTTTTATTCCAGCTGAAAATATATCTTTGTCCATTGCCTTAAATTCAGTGCATCCCTCTCCTAGACTATTGATTATATTAAACGATTTAAATTTATCAATAACTGGAATAAGTACAGACTATGACGTCGGGCCGAATGTTCCATTTGTTGTTCACCTCAGCAGCAGACATAACTTAGGCCCGAGCACAAGACAGTAAAAGCGCAACAGCCCAAACAAAGAGGTAGGCCATGTCAGGCGAGGATTGACATCACTCTGTCGGCCGCCGGATTACTTACGTCTCCAGGCTTCAGAGGGCATACAAGACTGTACTCCCCTGACACACAAACAAGTTGGCGTGCAACATTCGGGGAGGGAGGCCATTGTCCCGGTGGACAGCTTTGTGTCCGTTCATTACCCCTGACCTCGGGCGCAACAACAAGTCGCCTTCGGCAAATCAGCCGCCATCTTGAAAACCCCACCCCAATGCCTAATTAACTTCCCATCCATTATACGATAAATTTCAAAGAATCTGAGTACAATTTTCAACAATAAAGAATTCAAATATTAAGAAGTAAAATTAAACGATACTAAAATTCATTAAAAATTAAATAATTATTATCGTTAGATAATTTATTACAATAAATTATCTAGCTATAATAATTATTATATAATTACTCGATTAGATCGACTCAAAGCAAAAATAAATTAGAAAAGCAACTTAAATGTAAATAATGTCGTTATTTTGGACGGATTTTTTTTTTTTGTTTCATTTACCTAACATGGTAACATTCAAAAACTGAGGGATTTTAGCTAAGACATTGCCAGGAAAAGTCACTTCCTTCGGTTCTGAGCAGCAGAAGATACGACAAAGGTGTATGGCTGTGGTGGACAGCTCGCAAGAATAAAAGTGTAGGAGGTGAGTGGATTAGATTCGCGGGAAAGGGTCGTAGAGGTCAAAGAGATATATTCTAGTTAATGTTTATAAGCTAAAGACACATGACGTCATCCAAAAGTAGACCAAACTAATCACGCAGTACAAGAAATTGCGTTGAGGGTTGGGATATTGACGGAAGGCCCAGGATGTGAGCCCGGACGCACCCCGCCGTAATGCATGGTACCTTAGCTCCTCCATCTGTATCACCAAATCTAGATGTTACCCCCGAAATTGCATTTTTATAATATAAAAAGTTCTTAAATGTACATGCAGTTCCCATTGCAAGAAATATTTAGGCCTTGGACATTTGCATATCAATATACTATAACGCTGGAGAAATTAATCAGGCTTTCGGTCAGGATCAAAATAATAAAATACTCCAAAATTGTTGAGTAATTGTTTTATTATTGCCAACTTTTCGTCTTGTAAGGTCGATAGTGACATATTTTTTAAGGAAGAAAATGTCGTTGTGTAACGGGGGAAGGATAGAGTCAAGGAGGTCGTTAAGGGTGATGTTAGAAATATCGGGAGCAAGGTTATTTCCCATAGCCAGACCGTTAATCTGGTTGTAGTATTTACCTTGGTATAGGAGGTACCCGGAAGTACAACAAAGGGAAAGGGACTCTAGGTACGCCGACCGGGATAATGTAGTATGGTCACGGAT
>KZ807470.1:323463-333968 GCA_000696205.2 Oncopeltus fasciatus | reverse complement strand
GGGGGGGGGGGGGGGGGGGGGGGGGGGGGGTTATTGGCTCTTCTTTTGTTTCCTATAGAAATGGCTATCTCTTGTTGGAATGGCTTTTTGCTTTGTTACTGTAATTTTGCTGTATTTCCCTTGCGTAAGGGCTTATCCTTAATTTTCTGCAAGCTCTGAATTAGGAATTGGTTTCTCTTAATTATTTATTTCTTAAATATGGACTTTAGGAACGAATAAACATTTTCTTTTAAGATTTATAACTTGATTATGAAGTATTTGGACCTAATCGAGGCGGTGCTAGACGTTCATGTACAAAAAGATCGCCTAATCACTTTTAGCATTCTCGTCATTCCCTCGCAGTAGGGCCAGCGTTATGCTAAAAGAACATCTTATAGCGACCCTTTTTACGTTCTTAATTTACATTGACCGACGAGGAATAATGCTTTTGTGGGCTCTGCCCCGAATGAGGCTGATGGGAAGTAGTTGTCATCAGTTGTACCATGCGGGTCCCGCAGCTCTCAACAGAATAATCCTTGTTTATGTACCTCAATTCCTTCGTCGACATTAAATGTCGTCACGTAGGAGCTGCATGAACTAAACGAACTACTCTGCATAGTGGTTGATTAAATCGTATTTCATTTATACCCCTTCAAGTGTAGAATATATATTTTATCACCAAACAAATCGTTGCCTAGTTTCATTATTCTAAACTACTTATTATGCCTGTTGCAGGGAATAAATGAAATAAATGAACAAAAGAGTTGATCTCTTTCATTGTTTAGTTCAGGACAGCCTTTTTACTGTGTCTAAGCATATGGTATACATATAGACATGCAGGAGCCGATATTTTCATTCACGTAAAACATACCTGCCTTTGATGGGCGCGTCCGATGCAGACAATAAAATTCCAGCAAAATTGATTTTTTTAAAATTAAAACCTTATTACATTCTGAACATTTTTTGCAACTTGTATCGAGCTGATTAACAGTAATCATAATTATATTTATAATATAAGTTTAATATAAGAAAAGTATACATAAAATTAAAAAATAACTGTAATCTATAAATATTTAAATTAGCGTGCACTTCGTTTGATGAAGAACCTACCCAATGACAGTACTCCTAAATCACTATTTAAAATTTTTTACAGTAGCTTGCTTTTTTCATATTTTTATTATGAAGTGTTGGCAATGAGAAGGTCACTGAGCCATTTCCTATTCCGGCGACGTGGTTGATTATCAGGATGGGTAATGCTGGATAGAGTTTGGGCTATAGGATTGGTATGCATGGAAAGGTAGAGTGGAATTTATTAAAACGGGTTGTAATGACGTCTTTAGCTAAAGGGATTATAAGGTAATTGTGGAGTAAGAAGTTTGCGACGTAATAGGCTGGATCAACTATGATACTGAGGATTTTGGATTGGAAGGACTGTATTCTTTCGATGTTCGAATGACCCCATACGTCGACCTATTTGGGTCTCAGCAGTGTCTTATAAAAGGGTTAGTTTGTTAGTCACAGTTAAAGTTGGCTTGCCACTTACTAGCTTGTAAAGTTGTATAAATACCATATTTAGTTCCTGTCTTTTGATTTTTGTATGTGTGTTCCATTTTAGTCGGGAGTCAGGATGAAAGCCCAGGTACCTGACGCAGTCGGAAGTTGGAATCGAGATATCATTAAAGTAAATTCCGCCAGGTTGCTTCTTCCTTAGTGTGAACGTAACATGACAACATTTTCCTTCGTTGACCATACAGCTGCCACCAACGCTGTACGTCCATCTCAATCCTTGTGCTCCTTGATTTCACAAAAGCCTTTGAAACGATTGATCACTCCGCTCTGCTTTCTAAACATAAACACCTTTCCTTCTCCAACAATTCCCTTCTTTGGTTTCATTCATTCCTGTCAGGCAGATCCCAAGTAGTTTCTATCCCCGAAGCACCTTTATCTTCTCCTCATCCTATTATATCTGGGGACCTGCAGGGCTCTAGCATCTCTGCCACCCTATTTTCTACCTATATTATTGATCTCAACCTTTCGATTAGGTACTGTTTCTTTCATATTTACGCTGATGATTCAACAATTAGAAATGGCCATTCTAAAATTTCTAGAAAACCTAAATTCAATATGTTCCTTGGCTTTGATAAACAAGCTTTCTCTGAAAGTCAAAAAATCACAGGCTATGGTTTTTAGGTCTAGATCTTTGTTTACATCACTCCCTCCAATTCCTTCCCTCACAATTAATCAGCACCCAATTTCCTTTTATTCCTCAGTCAAAAACCTTGACATTATCCTAGACCAAACCTTTCCATGGAAACCTCATATTTCACATATTACCTGTCGCTGTTTCTCCACTCTCAAACAATTTCACCGCTCTAGTCATCTCCTGCCTCGTAAAACCTGTAGTCTCCTTGTGTCCTCACTAAAATTCCCCCATTTTGACTATGGTTGCGCTGTTTATAGGGGTCTCACCGGAGAACTAGAGGATAGGCCTAAACTTCTGCCAAACTGTTTCATCAGGCTTGTTTTTGGTTCTCCGAGGAGCGACCACGGAAAAAAGCTGTACTCCGAGTCGGAATGGTTATACCTATCTTACCGTAGGCAATATTTCCTTGGTTCTCTCTTCTATCAAGTCATACCTTCCCATTCCCCTCCCTACATCTATGATCTTTTAACTTTCAAATCCTCAGTACTCTCCCGTCCTACCCGTTCTCGACTTTCCTCCCCCTTACAAATCCGCTGCATTTAGTCGCTCCTTACTCATCAGATCCTCTAGTCTATAAATTTTATTTTGTTTATTTTTATTTTTATTCTTAACTTGATTAATTATTATTGAATTAATTTTGAGTTTTGTTTTTCTTGCGTTGCACTTAATTTCTTTTTGTTCACCTATTTTTATCACCCCATGTATATCTTCGTTTTTTATTTGTAATACTTCTTTCTCAAATTTCCTTACTTGTACAATATTTTGTAAATATTGTCATTTTTATTGTTTATTTGTACTTATTATTTGTATTACTGCAACTAGGTTAGAATCAGCGATACAGTCAGCTGTGACCTCTTTGTTATTCAAGAGGACTTGAGTCCCAGAATAGAGCTTCTTTTCCTTTTCCTGTATTTCAAAACTTCATAATATCAATTAAAATTTGCCTTATAAGTTATAGGCTCAGAAATAATATTTACTAATGGTTGTACCATGCGGGTCCCGCAGCTCTCAACAGAATAATCCTTGTTTATGTACCTCAATTCCTTCGTCGACATTAAATGTCGTCACGTAGGAGCTGCATGAACTAAACGAACTACTCTGCATAGTGGTTGATTAAATCGTATTTCATTTATACCCCTTCAAGTGTAGAATATATATTTTATCACCAAACAAATCGTTGCCTAGTTTCATTATTCTAAACTACTTATTATGCCTGTTGCAGGGAATAAATGAAATAAATGAACAAAAGAGTTGATCTCTTTCATTGTTTAGTTCAGGACAGCCTTTTTACTGTGTCTAAGCATATGGTATACATATAGACATGCAGGAGCCGATATTTTCATTCACGTAAAACATACCTGCCTTTGATGGGCGCGTCCGATGCAGACAATAAAATTCCAGCAAAATTGATTTTTTTAAAATTAAAACCTTATTACATTCTGAACATTTTTTGCAACTTGTATCGAGCTGATTAACAGTAATCATAATTATATTTATAATATAAGTTTAATATAAGAAAAGTATACATAAAATTAAAAAATAACTGTAATCTATAAATATTTAAATTAGCGTGCACTTCGTTTGATGAAGAACCTACCCAATGACAGTACTCCTAAATCACTATTTAAAATTTTTTACAGTAGCTTGCTTTTTTCATATTTTTATTATGAAGTGTTGGCAATGAGAAGGTCACTGAGCCATTTCCTATTCCGGCGACGTGGTTGATTATCAGGATGGGTAATACTGGATAGAGTTTGGGCTATAGGATTGGTATGCATGGAAAGGTAGAGTGGAATTTATTAAAACGGGTTGTAATGACGTCTTTAGCTAAAGGGATTATAAGGTAATTGTGGAGTAAGAAGTTTGCGACGTAATAGGCTGGATCAACTATGATACTGAGGATTTTGGATTGGAAGGACTGTATTCTTTCGATGTTCGAATGACCCCATACGTCGACCTATTTGGGTCTCAGCAGTGTCTTATAAAAGGGTTAGTTTGTTAGTCACAGTTAAAGTTGGCTTGCCACTTACTAGCTTGTAAAGTTGTATAAATACCATATTTAGTTCCTGTCTTTTGATTTTTGTATGTGTGTTCCATTTTAGTCGGGAGTCATGATGAAAGCCCAGGTACCTGACGCAGTCGGAAGTTGGAATCGAGATATCATTAAAGTAAATTCCGCCAGGTTGCTTCTTCCTTAGTGTGAACGTAACATGACAACATTTTCCTTCGTTGACCATACAGCTGCCACCAACGCTGTACGTCCATCTCAATCCTTGTGCTCCTTGATTTCACAAAAGCCTTTGAAACGATTGATCACTCCGCTCTGCTTTCTAAACATAAACACCTTTCCTTCTCCAACAATTCCCTTCTTTGGTTTCATTCATTCCTGTCAGGCAGATCCCAAGTAGTTTCTATCCCCGAAGCACCTTTATCTTCTCCTCATCCTATTATATCTGGGGACCTGCAGGGCTCTAGCATCTCTGCCACCCTATTTTCTACCTATATTATTGATCTCAACCTTTCGATTAGGTACTGTTTCTTTCATATTTACGCTGATGATTCAACAATTAGAAATGGCCATTCTAAAATTTCTAGAAAACCTAAATTCAATATGTTCCTTGGCTTTGATAAACAAGCTTTCTCTGAAAGTCAAAAAATCACAGGCTATGGTTTTTAGGTCTAGATCTTTGTTTACATCACTCCCTCCAATTCCTTCCCTCACAATTAATCAGCACCCAATTTCCTTTTATTCCTCAGTCAAAAACCTTGGCATTATCCTAGACCAAACCTTTCCATGGAAACCTCATATTTCACATATTACCTGTCGCTGTTTCTCCACTCTCAAACAATTTCACCGCTCTAGTCATCTCCTGCCTCGTAAAACCTGTAGTCTCCTTGTGTCCTCACTAAAATTCCCCCATTTTGACTATGGTTGCGCTGTTTATAGGGGTCTCACCGGAGAACTAGAGGATAGGCCTAAACTTCTGCCAAACTGTTTCATCAGGCTTGTTTTTGGTTCTCCGAGGAGCGACCACGGAAAAAAGCTGTACTCCGAGTCGGAATGGTTATACCTATCTTACCGTAGGCAATATTTCCTTGGTTCTCTCTTCTATCAAGTCATACCTTCCCATTCCCTAAATTTCCTTACTTGTACAATATTTTGTAAATATTGTCATTTTTATTGTTTATTTGTACTTATTATTTGTATTACTGCAACTAGGTTAGAATCAGCGATACAGTCAGCTGTGACCTCTTTGTTATTCAAGAGGACTTGAGTCCCAGAATAGAGCTTCTTTTCCTTTTCCTGTATTTCAAAACTTCATAATATCAATTAAAATTTGCCTTATAAGTTATAGGCTCAGAAATAATATTTACTAATACTACAATTTGGTATTTTATTTTAAAACATTCTCTGTGTCTCATAATATTACATTCTTTAATGTGAGTAATATATTTATATATTATAATTATTTATTTTCGTAGTAGAAATTTCGGTCCCTATCTGACCTTAATTTGAGATTAATTATTTTGATTATAAATTAAATAGTTTCTGAGCTGAGTATTTCATACACATATTATAATTTGTAGAGAATTTGTTGGGGTTCAGTCTCAATGTTCATTGATAATAATCTGCAGGGTCAAAAACTCTCCATTATACACATAAATATTGAACACAAATATCTTATTGTATTTACACTTCAATGAATTTAACGACTAACAATTTTTAATTCGTTAAATATTTTCAATTACCTCAAATTCTGACACATAAAAATTAAGTTTTACTATCTTTTACTTAAAATTTTAACTTAATTAAAACCTCTGATATGAAAACTTTTGGTTAAGTTTTAATTTTCTTCCTTGATTGTATATTTGACTGTTGTAATTCTAAAATAAACTACCAGTTCTTATTTATTTGCAATAAGCACTTTTTAATTCCACTAAATACTAATTTAGTATTTCTATAATTTTGCATAAAATGGAAATTAATGGAATTTTTATTTACCATTAATGATTTTTAACTTATATGTATGTGATAAATTGATTTATAAGTATTATTTCATACTAGCTGTACCCGTTCACACGTTGTGCAAACACAGCAGTGTTTGAACAAAAAGGCAGCTTTGGATACCTCAAACATAATTATTAATGATAAAATAAATAAAAATGAAAGTTAATAATAAAAATATCCCTACATATATGTCATTTGAATATAATATATGCAAAAAACATAGATATACATAGTTGATCGTAGAATAAACACGCTTCTTGTGATATTAAACAAAATATTGCTCAATAGTAAAAGAATTTCAATTGAACAATTATTTTGTAATCATTAAATATCCTCATGAAACGAATGATATTTGATGATTTATGGTGAATACTAAATGTTATTTTGATATTTTTGGGATATTTGTTCGGGAGCACCCGACGTTTTTTTTTTGGTTCTCTTCTCTAACTTACCCTAATGGTGAATAATGAAACAATCTTTTGGGTTTGGCCGCTTGTTCTCTGCACTACTTCAGCTCCTGTGAAAGCAAAACTAACATATAATCAATTTGAATCAAACAGGGAGCTAGAAGAAAAAAAACCAACCGAGGGAGTTGAGAATAGTGATTCATGAATAGTGAATAGTGAGAACTAACCTAATCATTTAGTCCAGAAAGAGTGATAATTAGGAATGGGAGATTGGCTTACTCCCTTAGTCCAGGGCAATTGCCTAATAGTTCTTTATGATATCCCAAAGCTCTTTATGAGCACTCCCTGCTTTCCGTAGCTGGTGGTTAGTGTTGTCAAGGATGCCATATTGAAGGGTATAGACAATATCGATATGACAAGAATCGGCTCCAACTAACCTATCGAGGTTGATTACATGTAATTGTGTGTGACATTTCAACGTATTCGACTTGTATCTGATTTTTCATTAGTGCATATTTATGAAACTATTTTCAAACACCTGAAAGATATAAATTTATATAAACACATTAGATTTGAGAGTAGTAGTTTATTTATACATTTTCCTCTGATTTGTTAGAATGCGTTTCCTTACTCGTGATGAAGTGAATTACTTAAGTCCCCATGTCTGGCGGCAGTGGAATCCTAACAAGTACAAAGGTGGCCTCTGGTGGAAGCTCGAAGAATTCATTGATGCATCCGGAGTCATTGACAGGCCATTAATAAAGCACAAACTTATAGAAAAGCACCTCTACACAATTCAGTATATTCCTTTTGGTAAGGTTACTTTGAAGCCGAGAGCGTTACAATCTTCTCTGTTTAGTTGGAAAAAATCAGCTATTAAAACGAGCATTATGAAAAAAGATAGTTTCTTCAAACAGAAAGAAATTTCCTGTGTAACAGTGGCTTGTTGTAAATCTGGGAATAAGTTCTTAGCGTTAGATACGTTAGATAACCTTTATTTTTTTGACCTCGATGAAGGAAATTTTTGGAAAATCATGACCCTCCCTGGAATTGAGATAATATCTTTCTGCCATTTATCTTCAAAAGAAATAGTTATAGGGAAGTCAAACAGTATTATTGACAAAATTTCAATTGATCCAGAAATTGTAATCGGCCATTTCACACAACACGTGTTCCCGATAAAAGAAATCCTTTTTTTCAACGATGAAGTTTGCCTCAGCTATTCTCAATTTGAAGCATGGATCTGGAATTGTTTTACTTTTGAAGTAATTCACTCACTTACATTTAGAAAATGCTCCCCTGCCTACCTATTGGCCATCCTGCCAAACAGTGATAACTTATTTCTAACTATTTTGTCTGACAGAACGCTTCAATTATGGAAGAGGGAAATCGCCAATCAAGAAGCGCCAAGACAAGTGGCGTCATACTCGTGCAACGACTTTATGATGGAGAGTACGATAAAAATCGTCGCATTCAATGCAAAGTGTTCTTCTATGGCACTGGCGGGCAAACAGAAAGGGATATCCTTAATCAACATCGTAGAGGAGTATTGGACATTAGAGAGAGTTTTATATCTCCCTCAAACCGCGAGTAACGTGAGGCAGATGCACTTCATAGAGATTCCCGAGTTTCAAGTCGCTGTTAGAGATTCGAGAATGAAGCAGTGTTTGGCAGTTTTCACCTCGCCCTTCCAGGAGTTTCTTATTTACGACTTAGAGGAACGCCATTACGACGACAAGAACCGTCCCATTTGCTTCCTGATAGACGTGGAGTCAGAGCCTCGGAGTTTTCATTTGATGTGGTCGGGAGCCCTGGCCCTGTTCCAGGTGAGCAGTGGCTTCGTCGATGTGTACACGACCTTCTGGTGGCTGAACGAGCGGTTCTGCCCCTGGCTACATTACAGCAGGTGCATCGGCGAAGGTGCGGTGCGATCCGGACTGGAGCGTCCTCTACTCCTACCGAAATCGGCCCTCGCCACCGAGAGAGATAACTACAGGTATGTCCTCTGGCGGCTTGGAACGCTTCCGCCCGCTGAGAGACAGGCTTATTGGCGGCTCGCTCTTGTCCTTCCCGGCAACCTTTCAGCTTTTCGCCGCTTCGTGCTTTCCCATTTCCACCCAGCTGTTCGTAATCTTTCTCAACAATATCCAACCTTACCGAAGGAAAACCTCTTCTCCCTAACAAGACTTTATTCGGCTTTCTGTTTCCTTTCCCCATTGTTTTATGTAATAAAAGATTTTTCAGAAATACTCCTACGTTTCTGTAAAGTTTTCACATGGAGTTTACTCGGGGTTTTCGAATGCGTTCTTTCAATATTCAATAATTACTGTACCGATTGGTACACTAATTATCCAAATCCACCTTTGAAACTGATAAACGTTGTAGCAAAGATCCTGAAAGACAAAGACCCGACACTTTCAGTTCACTTTGAAAAATATGAAATAAATGTGGCAAGTATCGCATGGTCATTAATGACGAATTTCTTTTTAAAAGTATTAAATTTCAAAGAATGGTTACTTCTATGGGATCATATTCTTTTTGCAGACAAATATTACATCGTTATGGTTACAGCCTCCCTGATTTTAAACTGTCGGTGCATGTTTTTGCGACATAAATGTATAAAAAAAGTAGACGAGTTTGTCGACGAAATGAGGGATTCAGATTTTAATATATGGAGCGTAATAATAATAGCTTATGATTTGTTAGACATATACAAGCTTAACGAAAGTGTCACAGACTTTTTTGTACCCTTACAAAAAGAGGGATTCGACCATATTTTACGAATCGAATGCGATAAGGAAGTTATTCAAAAAGCCATGCATACCAAACTAAACGGACAAATTATAATGGATATAGAATTGCACAGAACAATTGATGTACACAAATTACTAGATCCTAGGCCGCATCATAAAATATCCAAAAAATTTTTCATTAAAGATGATCCAATCCAGCATTTTCGAGGAATGTCTCGGTTATCTCTGGCGGGCTATATAAAAGAAATGGAGAACAGGGAAGATGCAATCCAATCTGAGCAGTTGGTATTCGAAGAACTCCAGAGGGAAAGGGAATACAAATTCCTGCATTTGCAGAGATTGTTAGAAAAACGGGAACTTCATTGGATAAGCAATCGGCTGACCAGACAAGGGGACTGCGGTAGACTGCAGTTATTTAAAACGAAATGGCCCGAGGACTACAATCAAAGTAAAATGAACATAAAAATAGAACCTCATAAACGTATGAGAAAAAATAAAAAGGATTCACAGTTTCAAAAGCCCAAAATGCTTATAGGCAACATGGAAAAGACTCATTCAGATCTACGTCAGAACAGGAAAAGCAAATTATCCCATAAATTGAAGCACTCTGTCACACGTAAAGAGTCTCTGATAACAGCATCAAAACAAACTCATAGTAAGTCGGGGCAACATGGTTCCAAGAAACGTTCCGTGACACTGAACAGGAAAGAAAAGAGTAAGCCAGTTTTGGCTGAGAAAGTGTCCCAGTCGTCGGTAGTCGAGGCTAAGGGAGATGAGCTACAAGAGGCCGAGACTGGCGAACACCCGCACGAGTGGAGCAACATAAAGATGGACGTGTTGGCTTTGGGGCAGGGTCTGGAGACGGTTGAACGCGGACTGGAAGAGGTGAGGCAGAGAATGGACATGTGTAAGCAATTGGAGTGCCAGCTAGCCAGGAGTTCAAGCGGCTATGTCCCAGCCTCCCAGCTCCCCTACGACTGGCGAAGAGAGAGACGCCAAGAGTTCTTAGCCATGCTGGAGGAGCTCAACGGGAAACTTGGAAACTTACACAGAAAGTAAACTATTCCTCTTCCTTAAATATCCTCTTTGCTTTAATAAAAATAGATTTTAAAATTAGTGTACAATTTCATTTTGTGAAAATTAGTATATATATA
>KZ807470.1:311785-323372 GCA_000696205.2 Oncopeltus fasciatus | reverse complement strand
ACTATTATTATTATTACTGCAAACTGTTGAATGCATTGGATGAAATAATATGAAAAGAAGAGGGAATTTAGGTAAAGTCCAAAATTTATAATATTAAAATGGTTCTTTTTTTTTTTTAATTATGACAGTATTTTGATTATTGTATATGTGTTCCATGTTAGACGGGAGTCAAGATGAAAGCCTAGGTATCTGACGCAATCGGAAGTTGGGATAGGGATGTCATTAAAGTAAATTCTACCAGGTTGTTTCGTCCTTAGTGTGAACGTAACAAGGATACATTTGACCTCTGAGGGGGTGACCGCTTTAGGAGGTGGAGTCAAGGAATGTAATAGAAGAGGAAGAGAGGAATCAAGGATTTCTTCTACCTCCGTGCTTTTAGAATGGTTTTCTGGGTCAGAGTGAGGAGTAAAGGTTTGCTTAAGGTGAAGGCCAAAGACCTTAGCTATGTCTGCATCGGACGCTGCCCAGGTGCTATCATCAAGTTGGAGAGGAGAGGTGGGGGAGTGGTATTTGAGGATTTTTCTGGTGGCAGTCCAGAGGGATTTATTTTCTGTTGTGAGTGAGGAGAGATGATTGTTGAATTTTTTATTTTGAATTTTTTATTGTGATGAGATCTGAGTTCAAGTGTCACTAAAGGGCTCAGTTTGTTATATGCTTGGTGGTCGGATGGGTGTCGTGTTCTCTGCCATGTGGTTCTGGCCCGTCTTTTGGATAGTATAAGAGTCTGTATATGCATGGGAAGAGGTTTGGTGTTTAAAGGTTTGGGATTTAGAGGTTTTTCGGAGGTAGGTTTGGATGCTATCCAGCACGACTGTTGAATAGAAATGGTGAAGGATTGTACTGCATCGTCAAGGTCTTTCAGGGATTTTAAGGAAACTCTGAGGTCTATGGTATCTTCAAGGAGGGATATAAATCTATCCCAATCAACTTAGCCATTAACCAGTAATGGAGGAGTCGGTTTTGGGATGGGTTGGAGTGACATGGCGAGGAGTACGGGACTGTGGTCAGGAGAAAGGTCATTGAGTGTGCTGGTAAAGGATTGGAGTGGATGTAGGCTTTTGCAGACGAAAAAGTCAATTAGATCTGGTACTCGATTGCCATCTGTAGCGGTATCTGTAAGTGGGGGTACTCGGAGAGAGGGTTGTGAGAAGCCTGGAGAAAAGGGAAGTATTCAGGGTACGACCACGGGAGTTAGTCATCCTGGAGCCCCATTGTAGATGTTTCGCATTGTAGTCGCCGCCAGCGAGGAAATGGGAGCCCAGTGAATTAAAAAAATTGATTGAACTGAGCAGAAGTTAGAGGTTTGTTTGGGGGACAGTACACTGCCGCGAGGGTAGTAGGAAAGGTGAAGGTTGAGAGTGACAGAGTGGTAGATTGGAGATAGTCTGTAGGATTGGAGGGTATCAAGTGATGGGAGAGGGAGCTGCGAATCAGAAGGGCCGTCCCACCATGGGCTTTCCCGTCTGGGTGGTCGGTCCTATAAGTTCGGTACCCTGGTATATTGATGTATTTTTGTGATGTAAGTCGTGTTTCTGTTATAAGTGTGACGTCAATATTTCTATTATGGATAAGTAATGTCAATTCGTCTTTGTATGTATGTACTCCGTTGGCATTCCATAGGAGAACTGTGAGGAATTTGCTAGTTTGGGAATTCATGGTTGAGGAACAGGAAAGCGGGCAATTAGGGCTGTGATGAGGTTAATGAGGGGATTTAACTTGGACTCCATCATGGATGGGTTCTAGTGAAGAAGGTTTCCATGATAGTGTACATGTCGGAGGAAGTAGGAGTTGGAGTGGTTTGGGAATTGGCTACGTGACGCTCATGCGGTACTGGCTGCTGCTGAGTGGAGTGTCTCTGCTGCAGTAACGGTGTTCTGTCCTTCAGCTGGACCTGGCTGACGGCACGGTCTTATTATATTAAAGGTTTTTCATCTGGTGAGTTTGTTTATAGGTAAATTAATATTTCTTTTTTTGATCGTATATATTATACATTGTAAGCCATCTTTAGGGCTGCCTATCAAGAAGACGAGAGAGGACTTCCTGTCCCTAAGTTTACATTTCCATGACTGGGAAGCTTACATTTCAGTCATGGAAATGTAAACTTAGGGACAGGAAGTCCTCTCTCGTCTTCATGATAGCCCTGAAGATGGCTTACAATTTAAGCCGAAACATTGGCAGATAATCTTTAAAAAAATACACTTTTTTTTTAATTTGTATTTTTTGGATCTACCTTGACCGAACCCCAACTAAAATCATTTTTTTCATTCATATAACATTTTACATTATCTATTACAAATTCATAAAAACGAATTGTTCTGTCAGTTACTTTTTTTTTCTTTTTCCTTACGTACACACATAAAAGTTTGGAATTTTAAATGGAGAGTTTTTTTACTGTGGAGATTATTATTATAGAGAATTTGTGGGGTTCAATCAATGATAATAATTTAAAAAAATACAATTGTAAAATATGTATTTTTTATCTGCCGACATTTCGACATCTTCAGTGTAGTTGAAAAATATACAAAAACTTAACGTAATTAAAAGTAATATGATATGAAATGCTTCCGAAAAACTATAACAATATTTTTGTTTGGAATTTAAAATTTGAAACTATTGATAAATATTGTTTAGAACTGAATAGACAAATTTTAATGAGAGATTGCGTTTCTTCTTAATTTATTTATTTTTACTTTAAACGATTACATTTTTGGGAATAGCTTAGTGTATCCAGCATCTATAACCTACATTTGGTTCATTATGTTACTGGACTAAGTTAAATCCTATGTTTTTTATAGTACTCGGATTTTTATAGAATGCAAACATACTAAAAATTGGAGAAACTCTGGGCACTTTCCTGAAAAAAATTGTGGGTGGGAATGGTTGATCATTAAGAGAAAAAAATATTCAAAATTATGGGCTTCGTTATATTGACTTAACAATATGAATAAGTATTTACCATTTCATCTTCCGGGTTGGACCGAGTCAAATTGTTGTTATTTGCCGAGCTTTCGCACATCATGTGATGGCTTCTTCAGGACTGAAAAGAGAATCTTCTCTTTTCAGCCCTGAAGAAGCCATCACATGATGTGCGAAAGCTCGGCAAATAACAACAATTTGACTCGGTCCAACCCGGAAGATGAAATGGTAAATACATCTGACGACCGACGAAGCCTACGTGAACAATATGAATAAGTTTCGGCGCCGGATACATTAAGGTTTATCTTAATTCTAAGAATATAAATTTAAAGGGTTTCTATTACCATCTCTCTGGTCGCCAGTCTATAAAACTGTTATCCATGTCATAGCTCTGCACTTTGACTACTTTCTTTTAGTGTTCTGCTTTTCCTGCTGCAAATATTTTGAGGGGTGGTCTGGAGTCTTCCATATGTTCTACGTATTACGTCATAGTGACATAAGCAACCAATGGAAGGTTATAGGAGCCTGGTACATAAAAGTTTTCCTCAGGTTATACATTTGACTTAATCGTTATTATCGTTGCTCACGTGCGTTAACTTTAAAGAGTTGTTTGGAAAGTAGCTGCATTTTTAACTTTTACAATTGCTTTTGATTCGCTATCTTGTACGGTAAAAATTATGATAGGAAACATTTTTTTCTGAATATATATTTTTGGGCATAAAACAGGGACAATGGATAACAACTGGATAGATTTTTAAAGAAGGTTTCTATATTTTCTCATAATTTCCAGCTTTATTACTTGTTTTCAGTAGCCATGAGTGAAGATACAAGTGCATGTGATATTGTAAAAATTAAGGAAGGAAGGGCTGAAATTTTAAATGATGGACTTAAAAAAGTATTCTATAATCCTGTTCAAGAATTTAATAGAGACTTGAGGTTTTTATTTACTTGTTTAATGTTCCAATTTGTATATCTTAGATTTTTATGTAAAGGTTTATTTTTTATTTTTTTAGTATTGCTGCTCTGTCTGTTTGTGCTGAAGAAAGAATTTCTCAGAAAGTTTCAACTAAAAGAAATATTGAAGGAGACATAAAACCTGTTGAATATGTTTCTGATGTAAATAATTCATCACAAATTTCTTCTGTACAGGAAGTAATTTTTAAAATTACAATTATCATTGAATAATACAAATCTTACTATTACATGTTATTCATCCCATCCTTATATACATGAACTGTAAATATTTATTATTAGATGATTTTAGTTGAGGTTCGGTCAAGGTAGATCCAAAAAAATACAAATTTAAAAAAAAAAGTGTATTTAAAAAAAATATTTGCCAATATTTCGGCTTACATTTAGAACCATCTTCAGGACTGCCTATTATGAAGACGAGAGAAGACAGGACGTCCCTAAGTTCACATTTCTATGACTGAAAATATTTATCTGTGTTTTGTCTTTATTATGATTTTGTTTTTCTTGGCATATCAAATTATTTCATTATATCTTATTTAGAATAAATATTAATGTGGATTTCTAGTATTTTTCATTTTGCAAAAGTAACACTCTGTGTTATGTTACCTTATTATATAAGCATAACTTCACGTTTACTATACTATTGATTAAAATTCTATCTATGAGTAAATTAACTAAGTTAAAATAAACAATTATTACTTTATTTGAATTGGAGTTTCGATCTGGACAACGTAACCTCCCGTCATCTTTACAGTCCTTATGAGATAGAAACATTTACTACTTATTTCAAGGAATGTAAGTAAAGAATTTTGATGTCAAAACAGTCTAATTTCCAGCATGTGCTCAGTCATTGGTGAAATGAAAAATTAAACTGATGGAGCTCATTAAAAAAACAAATGTCAGGTTCTTATTTTCCCTTATGAATAGTTTGTGCAATTATTATTTATTGTTTTAAAATAATTATACTATTAAATTCTAATTTTGATTCTATTTAATAAAAAGAAAAGAGAAATCATTTTATTGTTTTTAATCTTAAATACAAGCAGTTTTCTGGTAAACCACTAATCAACCTATCAAACAATTCTTCTAGCTATAAGAATATATTTTTGAATAATCGTTTATTATCATGTATGCTACATAACAATATGTGAGGCATTGAAATTAAAATTTAGATTTTTGGAGCTTATAAAAATTGTATTAAGTATAAGATTTTAGGTAAATAATCTAAAAGGTTATTTCCACCACCAATTAATATAGAACTGTCATACCTTCCATTGTCCGTCTTCATTGGTTGCGGACAATGGAAGGTATGACAATTATAAGATTTTATCCTAATTTTGCAGTTTATTTATTTTCATAGAATCATTTTGAATAATTATTTCAATGCTAAATGCCAAACCCTGTTTAATATAAATTATATCTGACAGAGTATTCTTTTAAAATTTAGAATCCCTGGTAAGAACCAAATCCAATTTTCTGATATTTCTAGATAACTGCTTATATCTCATATTTATAACTTAATTTTTAAATTTTCATTGTAATCAATTGCATAATTCAGCATCTATTATATAAAAATGATTTTGTTTGATGTTGGAGATAAAAGAACTCCCAGATTTGCACTATTCTGCTCATTAATAATCAGTTTTTTGTTTTGCCATTCAAATTTTGAAATTAAAAATTATGGCTCCTTATGTTAAGGTGTAAATTTAAGGGTTCAAATGAACTTGAATATTTATTGATTGAAGTTTGCTTATAAACCCATGAAGTATTATTTATCTCCAAACTAAAGTGGGTTGTTTCACATCACTATGTTAAACTCAATAATTTAACTCTTCAGAGAAAATCTCAGAAGCAAATCTGATTTTAAAAAAGCTTAAGCTATAACTGCAATATTTTTTTTAGGACCTTCAACAGTATTAATCACAAAAAAGGTTTTAAAGATACCAGTAAAAATTTTCATTCAGAAGTTGTTTTATAGTAAACTTATTATTATTATTAAAGTTAATTATTTAGAAATTTTAAAATTATTCAGCTATTTAAAACTTTTGATAGTTGTTTTTTCAATGGTAGTCCACTTTTTAACATTTTAAGCCCAAGTATGCTTTATGAATTTTAAGTATTTATAATAATAATGAAACTATTAATAATTCTTTTCATAGATCAGACTTGCCCATTTCTTTTCTATCCACTGTTAACATTGAATAAAACTTCGAAGTGAAAGGATTCTAGGTCCTTAAATAAAGCAAGTTTAAAAACCCATATGTTTGGAATAATGTACTTTTATATTTTTTTTTCTAGGATGGTATAAGCATTCTTGAAGCATTATCAGCTACAGGGCTGCGATCAATAAGATTTGCCCTTGAAATAAAGGGAATTAAGGAGGTCATTGCAAATGATATTTCTACTGCTGCTGTGAAATCAATCACTGCTAATATTAAACACAATAATGTTGAATCCATTGTCAAGACCAACCATGGAGATGCTACGTAAGCATTTTTTTTTTCTTGTGATCTGCTGTGTCCAGCCTTAACATTTTTTTCCAGGAGGAGTCCCTCCCTGGACCCCTTTGTCTCTGCTACACAAACTCTTTGTACTATTAAAATGCGAAGTTTATTAAATCATAATCAACTGAGAGTAGGATATAAATGCCATATACGCTAATCTTTTTCTGATGTATTGTGTACAGGGCACTTACAAATTTAAGAAAATTAAATTAAGTAGAGTTCAAATTGAAATGATAATAATGATTATAAATAAGAGCTCGAAATAAAAATAAATAAATTAAAAACCAGTGTGCATTTGAAACATGTCTTTATTGTTTTGTTTTTTAAATATTATTACAAAATGGCAAGAACTCAAGTTATGAATTTTTAAGGAGCCTTTTCTATCTATTGTTAATCCTTGAGATTATGTACTTAATGTTTAATTTGTATATATATTTGTTTTATTCTTATTTTTTAGCCTCCTAATGAGTACCTCAAAGAACAAGTTTGATGCAGTTGATCTTGACCCTTATGGTTCTCCTACAAGGTTTCTAGATTCAGCTGTTCAAGCTGTCAAAGATGGAGGTATCCTACTTGTCACCTGTACCGATATGGCTGTCCTTGCTGGAAATGCTCCTGAAACTTGTTATACAAAGTATGGTTGTATATCTTTAAGATTTCCTCCATGTCATGAAATGGTAAAGTATGAAGAGTTTTTCAGTTATTGATTTATTTATTTGGTTATTAATTAATTTGCTTTCAAAATTAAAGATAATTTGCTTTTAACATTAGGGGTGGGAATGACTTTCATATGAATTTCCCTAATGTTCTCTTAAAAATCTTGAACATATTTATTTAGACTAATTTCTTGCAAAATGGACATTATATTACGATTGATCATTGTGACATAGATTAAGGACCCAATTTCTTTAAACAACAATGATATTCTTAACCTTATTCTATCAATTTTCTTTAAGCAAAAGCTACTATATCAATATCATCCTGAAACATGAGCAGGCTCTTTCCTATTTTTTCTCTTTCTCTTTCTTTAATTAAGAACATTTATTAATATAATTTTACATTTCTCCCCTCCAACCATCAGTCCCCCCCCCCAAAAAAAAATACTATATATTGGCAATTTGTGAGTACATTTAATGGCTTCGGTCAAATACTTGGTTTTAAAGATGCACTGATTGGTGAAATAAAATCATTTGTTGCTTGTAATTNTGTCATGATTTGAATATCAGGCAGTGGCCCATTTGCCAAATGAGACTAATGAATAGCTAGCAATTTTAACTCCTCTGAGTACAAGATGATATATTTGTCATACTCGGTGGTCAGACTCGTAGTGAGATGCGGGGAACCAGAAATTATTCTCATCTCTGAAAAAGTGGGAAACCCGGGTTCGATTCTTTAGCTTGCAAAATATTGTATAATGTTAATTGTAATAATTTATTTTCAATTTATTTCTTTTAAGGCATTAAGGATAGCTTTACAGTGTATAGAAGCCCATGCAAATCGTTATGGTCGATACATACAGCCTTTGTTATCTGTGAGCGTTGACTTTTATATTCGACTTGTGGTTAAAGTATTCACATCCCAAGCAAAATGTAAGGAAAGCACTTGGTATGTTGATACATTTTTATTTTATTTTATTTTATAGGTGCTCATTTGCCACAGGTTCACAGTGAAGAGGAAGAGCATACTTGGCATATAAATATATCCAATATATTTCCAATATATCCAAAAGCATAAATACGTTGTTTTTTTTCTAATATGTAGAAAAAAAAAATGTATTAATGCTTTTCATTACTAGAGTTTGAAAGTTTTGTGTTTTGTTTGAAATAGAATATGGAGTAGAAGGCCAAAATTTATAATTGTAATATCTGCTTATTTAAGTTACAGAAAAGTTTACTGAACTTAATAATAAATATAATTTTTTAATGTTTATGTTCTACAATATTTAAAAAAAACCATTTATTACGGAAGAAATTTAAAAATGTAGGTGTAAGGGGTTAGCGCTTCCTCCACTCTCCTTTCACGGCCTGTCTAGGACAAATTTTAGTTATTGTAATTTATACACTCATTATTGTCTGTAGTTTGTAAATAAAATTTGTTCAGTTATATCTATTATTAATGAACCATGAGAATTTGCTTAAATTATGTAGCTCCTGAATGTGGTCTTTTTGGCATATTTTTAAAAATCAAGTTATAAGACTTACAGTAGGTTCAAAAAATTTACCTGACTCTTACATCGGCATCATGTTTTCCTTGATTTTAATCATCAAGCTTTTATTTAGCGATAAACAGCCTGTCTAGGGATAAGGCTTGGCTACAAGGCAAGTTCTAAATAATTCTCCTCAACCAGGACCATAGCTTTATTAAAGTAAAAATTTAACTTTTTTTGTTTAAAATGGGACATAAAGCAGGCTAAATGATTAATTAAATCTTCTATGCATGAGAAGGAAATGAGGGTGTAAGGCAGGACCACTAAACCTACTGGTGGCTACCATTGTTCAATTAGTAAATATTTCCTAGTGTTTATCATACAAATGTTATGGAACAATTATGTCAGAAATACAACTTTGATTCCTAGCTGAGGTAGTGAGATTTTTTCTGGCTCCCTGTATGATTCAAATTAATAATAAAGTGTGGGATTACTTTCCCACAATGATTTTTTTTACCATTAAGATTTAAATAAATTTAATGTTCAAAAAATATAAAAATGGATTTAGATCATTGATTGCATTATTTACGTACCTCATCTTCCATTTTTATAATTCATATTAATATAATATTAACATTCTTCCAAGAAACAGTTGTTGAGTTAAATTTCTCAAGATTTTTTTTTTCGTTAGAAGGGTATGTAGAAAGAATGGAGTAAAGCCAGAAAATCCCAATCGTTTGGGATTCACAGAACAATACAAGAAGTTATGAAGCTATGACTGACAACTTATCATGTTTATCTTAAGGCAGAATTAGACTCAAGCCTTCTGAAGGATACCATTTATATCAAGATTTAACTGAGGTGGAGATTACTCTGAACATAAACTTATTTAAACTAATTAATAAAGTTCAATTTTTACTACTAATTTTAAGGAAATTCTTTACTGTAATTTATTAACAAAGTTACTGACAAATAAATATGAAAGAAGCAAACTACAAGAGCATTGCAAAAACTTGATATTTTTCTCCTTCCAAAAATTAAGTGTTATAATTGAAGATATGTAAATGTATGTATGGTATTCATTTAAGCAATCTTAAAGAATCATACAATGCCCCAAACAAAATTAATTCTTAAGATTTTTTTGTAGCAGATTTCCCGTAAGAAAAATCTATCTAAAGATATTGGTCTCAAGACACGGGTTTAGGAAAATTTAACTGATCTTTACCAACCCTACATTGAAGAAGCTTAAAATTTATGGCTCCCTCCCCCTTGAAAATATACATACACAAACAAACAAAGGTGTGCATGCCTGAGTGTGTGTGTAAGCATGAAATGGTTGAGGAGAAGCGGGAGTTTATATGGAGATTGGATTGAACAATTTTCAATATTGTCACTGTAGAGTTAGAAAAAAATGTATAGAAATAAATGTATAAAAATACATTTTTTTATTTGTGTTTTCTTGGATCTACCTCGACCGAACCCCAACAAAAATCATCTTAGTATAGAAATAATGTGTGCAAAACGTAATTTTCACAATTTTTATCCTATCAAATTTGTAAATAAAAAATAAATATTAAGGAAAATATTTCAGAATGTAATTTCATGAGTTAGGCGAGCCCTCTTATTTTTAAATAAAGAAATCTAATTAGACTTTTCATTGCAAACCCTTGAAAAAATTCATTTTCAATTGAAACTGAATGAGGGGGAGAACGGTTTAGAGGAAATCTAAAATTTATAATCATGATATATTTGTTACATTTGAGTTACAAAAAAGTTTGTAGAATATCATAGGTGAAAAATTGTATTTCTGACATAATTGTTCCATAACATTTGTATGAAAAACACTAGGAAATATTTACAAATTTAACTATGGTAGCCAC
Organism: Oncopeltus fasciatus; assembly: GCA_000696205.2. NCBI lineage: Eukaryota > Metazoa > Arthropoda > Insecta > Hemiptera > Lygaeidae > Oncopeltus > Oncopeltus fasciatus. The sequence goes on along the minus strand of KZ807470.1, from coordinate 312,954 downwards.
CAGTAGGTTTAATGGTTCTGCCTTTTACCCTCATTTCCTTCTCCGGGATATAAGATTTATGTCATGATTTGAATATCAGGCAGTGGCCCATTTGCCAAATGAGACTAATGAATAGCTAGCAATTTTAACTCCTCTGAGTACAAGATGATATATTTGTCATACTCGGTGGTCAGACTCGTAGTGAGATGCGGGGAACCAGAAATTATTCTCATCTCTGAAAAAGTGGGAAACCCGGGTTCGATTCCTGACTGAGGTAGTGAGATTTTTTTCTGGCTCCCTCTACGATCAAATTAATAATGAAATTTATTTATTGGTAAAGATATATGGTGCTTCCTATTCCAAGTTGTGACATCTGTCATTAGAAAGAAAATGTACTTAAAAGTTTTATAAGGATTTCATAAGGGTTAGAAGTTTTGCGGATTAGTTGAAAAATCACTTACACCCCTTTGTTTCTAACTGCTTCTTGCATTTTATATTTAATATTGTGATAATATTTAGATATATGTAATTTTTAAGAAAAAGTATTTGATTATCAACTCAAAGAAATTTTGATGTAGTACTCTGGAACAGATTTTTTTTTGTTTTATATATATTACATTAATTGCTTAAAATATTATAATTTAATTAACAATTGGTGTTTTCAGCAAGCTCAGTCATGTCTATGTGTGTGTTGGATGTAAAAGTTATTTGCTTCATCCTCTTGGACTAAAGACTAATAGGGAGGGCAAACCTCCTCTCTTCTCTTTACCTCATGCCCCTAATTACCATAAATGTGAGCACTGTGGTAGCGATTTTAAAGTAATTTTTTTTTTATCCTATTATTTTCTTTCATTTTAAAAAGTCTTCATTTTTTACACAAAAATGTATTGTTAGATTGGAGGACCTGTGTGGAATGAAGCACTTCATGACAAAGCCTTTGTTGGGAAAGTGTTGAATCACGTAAGAAACCATCCTGGAAAGTACAGTACTGAGAGACGTCTTGAAGGAATGCTGACTTTGATGCTTGAAGAACTAGATATTCCTCTCTACTGTACCCCAGATACACTCTGTGCTCGAGTCCATTCTATAACCATCCCTGTACAAGCATTTAGGTAAATAAAATGTTGCTATATCTGTTTCTATATGTAATATTCTCCTCCCCCCCCTCTCTCTCTCTCTTTCTATATATA
>KZ807470.1:297832-308397 GCA_000696205.2 Oncopeltus fasciatus | reverse complement strand
TAAAATTAATATTTATAAATGAATATAAAAAGTAAATAAGAGAGTTGATAAATAGCTCGACAATATCAGCTCCTTTGAGCATAAGACGATGTATTCGTCTTTCTCGTGGGTTAGACTCTCGACACTAGTGCTGGGAATTTAATAAGTTATCTGACTCTCCCGGTAGCGTAATAGGATAACGAGCTTGCCCGGTTAGCAGGAGATCCAGGTTCGAGCCCTGGCTGGGACAGTTAGATTTTTTATTCTTTTCCCTTGCATTAATTGATCCATCTGCTTTACTTTCATGCCCTCTTTTGAGTTTTGAACTAAAATGAAATACTTAACCTTATCGTCTTATGTTAAGATACACTTATTTTATTTTATTTCTTTCTTAATTATTTCTGCTGATTTTAATCTATTGATTAGTGATACTTCTAGCACACCTGTTATTTTTGAATTGCCATATTTGCATCAAATTTTGATGAAATTATAGTAGAGATTAATACTGTATGCAAGATTCTCTCATTTTTCTAGTGCCTCATCATTCCATATTATTTTTCTCTCATCACTTGTAAATTTTACATGTTTGCAAGAAACTATTAATTTATTTTTAGTTTACTTGGCTCTAACCTGCCTGTATAGAATTTATAATACCATTATTTACGAATTTGTAATTTTTTTTTTAGGAGCGCTTTGTTGAATGCAGGTTATGAAGTCTCTGAATCACATGCTGCTCGGAATTCAGTTAAAACCAATGCACCCTTTACATTTATTTGGGACATTATTAGGTGTGTACTTCATTAAGGAATCTGTTGCTGACAAAACCAAATAGGAATATTTAATAATTAAGGACAAACTTTAATTTTTAGATTATCTTTTGGAATTTAAAATTCTAAATATTTTCATTAATATAAAATTTATTTCTGATTTAAAAACTGAATTAAATATAAAATGTTTATGCATAATTATAATTAAGCGTTCTATAAATTGTGTAGAATGTTTTTATTTTTATGTATTAGTACATTTTACTCAAAATTATCATTTTTTATATCATGAAATTTTAGAATATTAATATTTGAAGTTTGCATTTTCCTGCCATATATTTGTTATATAATTATGTAGACATTAAAAGCCAATGAAATCTATACTAACTTGGCGGGTAAAACTTATTATTATGTGTTGGTATTTGGTATATATTTCTTACTCTTTCATGCAGTCTTCAAATAAGTTTTTCATAGAGAAATTTAATTTTTTGACAATTCTATGCTTAAATAATTTTATTTTTCAAATCAAATCTTCATAAAAGTATTTGAATTTTAAAAGTTTAAAACAGTAATTAATGCATGAGAATATTAATCTAGTTCATTGTTGGTGGGTTGCAACCTAATGTTCATTTTTACATATTTTTGGTTGTAAACAAACTTGATCTGAATTTGTAAGTTTTTTACCCTCTTCTATCTCACCCCATTTCACATATCATACACCAACTATGCATGTAATATTATTATATATAATCTATAATATACAAGGCCAATATATATCCACTGTTAACATTGAATAAAACTTCGAAGTGAAAGGATTCTAGGTCCTTAAATAAAGCAAGTTTAAAAACCCATATGTTTGGAATAATGTACTTTTATATTTTTTTTTCTAGGATGGTATAAGCATTCTTGAAGCATTATCAGCTACAGGGCTGCGATCAATAAGATTTGCCCTTGAAATAAAGGGAATTAAGGAGGTCATTGCAAATGATATTTCTACTGCTGCTGTGAAATCAATCACTGCTAATATTAAACACAATAATGTTGAATCCATTGTCAAGACCAACCATGGAGATGCTACGTAAGCATTTTTTTTTTCTTGTGATCTGCTGTNTAATATATATATATATATATATATATATATATATATATATATATATATAGACACACACATGGCAAGGCCCTTGGTAAAGTCATAGCATCCTTCTTACTGTAATATGTAAAATTCTGACAAAATTTTATAGTATAATTAAATGTATTTATCTGATTTATTTGAGATAGTATTCTTTATTTTTTACTTGTATTTGCTTTTTTCAACAGAGCATGGGTGAAAGAACATCCAGTGAGTGAGAAGAGAGTAAACCAAGAACCATTAGTAAAAGCTCTTTTAGAAAATAAATTTTCTTCAGTTGATTTCACTCACCATCCCAACTCTATGACTCAGGCTGGTGAAATCCTTCGCTACCAGGTCAACCCTCAGCCACACTGGGGACCCGGATACAAAGCCACTTCAAAGTCAGTTTTGGTATTATATTTCCTCTAATGAAATTTTGTTTATTTTTGTGAAATAATGTCAATCAACCTCCAGGAATACGTTAAAAAATTTATTCACTCTAAGAATTATTAGAATATTAGTGTAATCTTAGCAAATTTTCCATGTTTAAAAAAATATGGATATAATAATAAAAGTTAATTAACAAACCAAGGAGAACAATGACTGTAAAAGGTATAGCCATTAAGATTTGCTCTAGCAAGGAAGAGTAGAAGAAATACTCACCCATCGTTGTTACATTCATAAATCTCTTCCTTATCAAGCATTTTTTATGAAGTTAATGATGTACTGCCCAGAACACTTTCTTTTCTTAAACATTATTGACTATGAAGTAGAAAAAAAAATTAGTTAGCTAATTATTTATAGGTATCAATTTAGATGCACTAAGTTGATAAATATATTTATTTTAATTATTTTATTCTAAACTTTCAAATACTTGTTATTTATTAATATGAACTCTCTTAACATACAATATAAAAACTATTACTGATAAAAATGGGTCAGACTTTATCTATACCTTTTAAATTATAAATTTTTTATTAGGATTTAGTTCTGAGATGTGACCATAAACATCCATCGGAGATCTTTCCATACATGATTATTATGATGACTTACAAGTTAAGTCGAAACATTGGTAGTTATAAAGTAAAATAATTACCCAAAATTTTGGAGAATTTTATGTTTCTCATCCTAACTGAAACCATGATTATTTTTCATGTGTAATACTCCAGGGCCAACCAAGCTCCAAACATGTAAATTTCTTATGTTTACAAAAAAATNAAAAAAATTGACAATATAGAGTATTTTTGAAATTTGTTATAAAATTTTTACACAGTGTAAGTAACTTGATGCAATGTCAGGTAGGGGGAAAACCCAGTGACAAAACCCTATAAAAATGTTTTTTTGTTTATTAAAATTAAAATTTTGATTGTCATTAAATAATGATAAGAGTACAAGATGTAATTAATTTACTTGCATGAAATTTAAATTACTAACTATTATGATTTTTGAATATTTGAATCCTAATCCATGGGTTGTTTAATTGCATAAAGAAAATTACTCATGGAACCAACAGCTTAAAAAGAAAAAAAAAGAAGAAAAAATCAATTAAAACTTAGTAAATCAATTTAATAATAATGATATTAACAATTCTATAGAATTAAAAAAAAAAAAAAATTTTTTTTGAAAGAATTTATGATGAAATAGTACTTTTTTATTTTTATTTTATTTTTGATCAACCTTGTTTATTGAAATATAATACTGATAAATAATTATTCATTACATTTTGAATGATTCATTAACATTCAGTATATTATAATAAAATAATAAGTAATGATCATATTTATTTACTATTTAATGGATTGTAAGAGGAAGTCAGCAGCAAATATACACTTAGGGGTAGGTTTGGAAGACAGTTAAGTGCTCTTTCCGGATCTAAAAGAAATCTGCCTCATTTCAGCATGACCGCTCAACCTTTTGGAAGATTATTATATTATTTATTGATAAAAGCATGCCCTGGGTGGAACTCAAACATGGTGTGCAATGCATGAAAGACCTAAATAGATTTTTCTTGGTTTAAAGGTGTTCAAACTGCTTGTAAATTTAAAAAAAGTCTATTTCATTAATTATATAGTATGTTTATTTACAAATAAATAATCTAGATTTCCCAAGTCATTTTGTATTTTAGCCACATACTTATTTTTATTATACTTTTATATTTTTACTTGCTTCATCATTTTTTCATTCAAAAATCACAGACCAAATCTATTCATGAGTCTTAGTTTTTGAATGAAAATTAATAGTGAGAGCAACAGAGAGTATTGCATTACTGAAAAACTAGATTTAAAAAAAAATAAGTGAAAAGCTAGTAGGTACGTCCTCAACATAAATTGTCTCAGTTTATTCTTAGTTGCTTGCTTTTAAGAAATATATGATAAGAATTATTTTAAAACAAATTTTGCAAAAAAAATTAATAGCTATTTGTTTTAGTGAATTATAAGCTTCATGCTTTTGTAATTTTGCCTTTTATCATGGAATTGATCTACTTAACTTGTTTGTCAATTGTTTCAGTGTTCTTGAAGTTGTTGAAAAGAAAAGGAAGGAAAAATTAAGTAAAAAGAAGCACCATAATCAAGAAAAACATGAATAACCAATTCAAATAAATGTCTTAGTAATTTAAAAAAAAAAAAAAAAAAAAAAGAGCAAATTTCAGCAAGGTATGGCAATTGGTTCTGAGACATGACTTGAATTTATTTTATTTCACATTTTGCTTATTTTATTTATTTTATGTTAAAATTTTTTCATTGTACCAATTTCATAAGCATCAAAATTGTTAAGTAAAAGTTTTTCGCATGAAGAGCAATTAAACATTATCATTTTTCCCCATTTTAATCAAAATGTTGATATAGCATGGAACTTCAGTGTCTAAATTTAAGCTTAAGGTTTATAAGCCTTCTTCTTAATGGATTTTGGCTTGTAATTTTTAAATATAAAAAGAATGTCAGAATTTGTTATTGAGAAAAGAGGGGATTACCTGTTATGTCAAATGGAAGTGAAAAATGTTCTTTTGCTGCAGCGGGCATAATATTTAGTTTAGAGTAATGAAACTATCCAGATTAGTTCATTGATAAAATATATTTTCTCTAAGCATAGAGATTAACTTGGCATTGAAATATTACTTCACTTTCTATATTATACAAACTTTACTTTCTATATTAATAGTTATTTTAGCTAACCTTGGAATTCATGCATTGTGGAGAGAGTGCTTTCATTAACACAAAATTTAGGAGTAAAAAATAAGTTTCTGGAATTTTTACAAGCTAACATACAAATGCATATTTAAAAAAAAAACATGATAAATTTTGCAAAATGTACTTACCTGAATTGTTAATAAATTTTTATGTTGCCTAAATTCAAATAATTACATGATAAAATGTCGTAAAAATCTTATTTTTTAATGAGAATTTAGGATTATTTTAAGTCTTTAGTGAAATGTCTTCTGCTTACTGAACTTGACAAGTAAAATCTTTCAGTAAGTCCATTAGTCAGAAACGTATGTCATTGAAGAAAGATGGCAGACTAATTATTACAGCTGTTATGAGAGCTACATCATACCACTGGTTTTATTGTATGTTGGAAATTCATTCAGATAATAGTAAATTTTAAATTCAGAGAGTCTGAGAAACTGTTACGCACTCATAAATAAATTGAATTGAAAGTAATGCTTCTATTTCTGGTAGAGTTGGATGATCTTAGTAGAATCTTGACCAATTTGACCTTCTTAAATTATGAAATTTAAGTAGATATTGGCAACATGAATTCCAAGGTTGATTTTGAAAATTTTTATCCTAACAAAATAGGAACTCATAGCCGAGACTATTGGAAGTACACTATTTCTTCATCTTAACACTAATAAAGGCATTCGAGTGTCTGTATATCCAAAAGTTTATGTAGTAAATCAGACTTACGATATATGCCAAGTTGAAGAGCAACCTCACAACCTAGGAAATTAGTTTCATTAGAGTTGCTTATGATTATTATATAACAATGGTGAGAAGAGTCAAACTAAGAGCAACTCAGTAAATGATTTAATTAATTATGTTATGGGAAAATGCCCATCTAACTAAGGTTCTCTCAGAAATTTCTTGATTTGTTTCCTCTCAGAATATCCATGCATGCCTTTAAATCCTCATAGGGAGCCTTGAGCTCTAGTTGTAAGTTCACCAAGTGATCTTAGAGAATAATTGAAGGGTACCAACAACCCATGTTCACAAAATTAATTGATTTGATTTATTAAACATTAAAATAGTATTAATATTGAAACAGCAAATTGTGCTAAAATGTATGAAATATGAATCTTACTTGTCTGTGATAAATTTATTGATAGCTTTAATCATGACTGATATTTTACTCTTAAATAAACTTAACTATTTAAAAAATATATATATCTGAAAATTTTGTTAATTTTTAGTTTTTATTTATTGAGATTTCTATTTTATTATTATTAGATTATTACTTACTTGTTATTATTAGTTGTTTAGTTGAAAAAAAAAAGGATAACAAATATTATAATAAAAGTCAATTGCTAATGATCACTGGCAGTCGATGTGCACTCATAAAAAAAAAAAAAAAAATAGTCTTTGATACTTCTGAAATAATAAAAGTAGATAAGGTAGTCTAAGATAAGCTGAAAAATGGAAATAGCACTGCTGACATGGCGAAGAAGTGACATTACAACAACTAGCTTTCCATAAAATAATTTAGCTCTTCATGAATATGAAATCTCTATAGTGAGAGTGATGAGTATTCTCATGTATGTGGGAATATAACCAGTAATACTGATTTTCCAAAATTATGAGGAATTCAAACATGCAGTTACTACTATGTTCTTGGAGGGATCTCACTTCTTGGTTTTCCCAAGGTCGAGTCTTCAAGATTCACCTCGGCAGTTAGTTACTGCTTTCAGTAGCCACTATTGCTCAGTCACTATCTCATCCAATTTTGTTTACACACCAAAATCAATCATTCAATCTGATATTAAGTCAATAAACAGCTGATATGCTGCTCGAGCTGCTAAAAGGGGGGGAAGCAGCCTGATGAAATATGGAGAGAAATAACTTATCTAAGATCTTCATCTAGTTTAGCTAGAAACTTTAATATGTGTGTATACAATACAAGGAGATCATTAAAGGATAATGAATTGCCATATTATGGAGTTGTCTTATGACTGATTATGGAGATATTGCATCTTGTAGTGGGAAAGGGGGCAATAATAACATGAAATGTTTCTTAGCGGCTCTCTAGAGTCATTAGTGGTAAATATTCAGTATGAAGAAATTATCTTTGACCCAAAACCTACTACTATGTTTGACAATTTTTAGTGCAAGGGAACAGAATAAAAAATATCAGACTTGTCTCGGTGGCATAAATGGAAAACGCACCAGCCCGGAAAGCAGGAGATCCAGGTTCATGTCCTGGCTGAGACAGTTAGATTTTTTATTCTGTTCCCTTGCACTAAAATTGTTAAAATTTACGTGGGATTAAATACCGCAATAAAATAATATTTATAAAAATAAAATTTAAAAATAAATAACGAGAGTCATTTAAACAGCTTGACAATGTCAGCTCCTCCGAGCATAAGACGATATATTCATCTGCCTTGGAGGATAGACTCTCAACACTAGTGCTGGGAATTTAATAACTTATCTAGCCTGTCTCGGTGATGTAAGTGGAAAACACGCTGGAGATCCAGATTTTTTTATTCTATTCCCTTGCAACAATTGATTATAAAAGAATGTTTTTGTGGTCCAGAATGAAATTTGGGGTGTTTAGAAATATTGATTGAATACCCGTGGTAATTGTTTCTTTCCACTGTAAATTACACCAAAAGGAACAAATCTCATCTGTTTCGAGATTTCAGCTTCACTGTTCTTTCTATATACAAATCCTGTAATTACTTGAACCCCCATTAATCATTAATTTTGTAAAGTAAAATTTGAAACTGATGTTGGAAAACTTTGGATAGTTTAAACCATTGTAGGAAACAAAACTTGAAATAAAAAAGTAACAAGTTACTTAGTGTTAGGGAACAATTGTAAGAGATCTTTTAAGTATAGAGGCATTAGCTAAAGTGAGTGGACAAAGGATCACTTTATCATAAGTGAATAACATAAAAAGGGCGCACAGTGAGATAAAAAAAGGCATTACTGCAAACTCTAGCAAAATCACTAACAAACTCACTTGTACACACTGACAAGCATAGATATTGTGTGATAATTGTTTTAAAAAGGCAGTAGTGATAAATTGTTGACTAGTGGTGAGTATTTATTAATAAATTAGAGATATTCCATTTGCAGAAGTAGTTATTTTATTCACCCATAGCCCATAGCAATCAGAAGTGTGATCAACTTTTCATACTGTAATTTTTAAGGGGTACGTTTTATTTAATAAAATGTCTTCTAAAAATAATGAATTAGTATATTTAAAAGTTTTTAATTTAAAAAGAAAGGTAGAGGAACGTGATCTGAATACTTCTGGATCAAAGTCAATACTACAAGAACACCTTCATCAAGCTTTAATAGACATCAAGATCATCAAGAAGATAAAGATTTTTAGATGGAGAGTTTTTTTACTGTAGATATTATTATTAGGTGATTTTAGTTGGGGTTCGGTCAAGGTAGATCCAAAAAAATACAAATTTAAAAAAAGTGTATTTTTTTAAAGATTATCTGCCAACATTTTGGCTTAGATTGTAAGCCATCTCCAGGGCTGCCTATCATGAAGACTAGAGAAGACGTCCTGTCCCTAAGTTTACATTTCCATGACTGAAATGTAAGCTTCCCAGTCATGGAACAACATGGGACAAGACGTCCTCTCTCGCCTTCATGATAGGCAGCCCTGAAGATGGCTTACAATGTTGCAGCCGAAACGTTGGCAGATAATCTTTAAAAAATACACTTAATCTTTAAATTTGTATTTTTTTTAATCCACCTTGACCGAACCCCAACTAAAATCATTTAATAATAATATACAGTTAAAAAAAAATACTCACCATTTTAAATAATTTTATATTCTCACACACTATCTACTATACTAAATAATGAGTTTAATGACTTTATAAGTAGTGCACTGAAAAAACAGACAAAATTATACATAATAAAACATTTAATTAACTTTTAGAGAATTTTTATCAAATAATTTTATTAATTTAAATCTAAGGATGGAAGTCATGAAAATGTGAACTTAGGGACAGGACGTCCTCTCTCGTCTTCATGATAGGCAGCCCTAAAGGTGGCTTACAATGTAAACCGAAACGTTGGCAGATAATCTTTAAAAAAAAACAANGATGCTGGAAAAATTAGTCAGGGTTTCAGCCAGGATCGGAAAAATAAAATATTCGGTAATTATTTTATTATTGCCAATGTTTTGACTTAACTTGTAAGTCATAATCAGGGCTGAAATACAATAAACACTTTTACACTAATATTCTTATAGATTGGAATGAACAGACAGAGATGTGGTATGTTATATGACAAAGAAAGAAGAAAAAGATAATAAAAATAAAAGGGCTCAGATATTTTAGTGCAACTAGAATTTAAATTGAAGTGTTTTATTTCTTACAAAATATATTTAAAAAAATGTAAAATGGCTTGTGATTAATTTACAATTTCTTTACATTCTTACAACATTTATTATGATAATCAAGTAACTTCAATTTATAAAAATGAGAGGCTTTAAGTCTTAGATAAAAAAAAAAGAAATTCTTATATTCATTTGAAAAAAAAAAAAAATAAATAAAAATAATGACAGAATGATATATGGCACATTTGAAAGACACTTGTGCATATCAGTAAATATAAAAATATACTTAGTTGGTATATGTATTACACTTAGTAATGAAAACAGTAGTATAGGAAATAACAGAAACTCAATATTTTTTACCCATAAGAGCAGTCTTAAGACAAATTTCAGGTATATAAACTTCGGTTATATACCTTTTTAATAAACCAATAACCCTTTCTAATATTCCTTTAAGAAATATAAAAATTACTATATAGCCTTAAAAGTCCACACAGGAGCAGCTGCGTAAACAAATAGGACTAAGATATGTATAAATAACTCATCTGATTTAAATTCAGCATAGGGAAATGATTAGTTTGCATATTTTAAAAATTAGAGGGGCCACCAAAGCCCCAGTTATGTTCATTAATATTTTCCTTAATATGCATTTTTTTTTTTTTTTTTTTTTAAAAATACTAGGATTATAAATGTTAAAAAGTTATACTTTTAACAAATTAAGTAATTTAAATTTTTCTGTAATACCAATAATAAAAATAAAAATTATGGTTAAAATAAACCCCAAATCATTAATGAATTCATAGAACAGTTTTAAAAATACTGAATTTGCTTTCTTTACTTGTCTGATGCACACACGAACATACATATAATGTTGAATGAACCAACTAAAAGAAAAAAAAAAGAACATTGTTATATTTTACAACAGAAATTCATTTTATGTAAAGATATGTCTCTAACTAGAATTATGCACTATTAAATCAATGAAATCGTGAGTTATATAATTTCAGAGGCCTTACAAACTAATAAAAAGATGTATTATGAACCGAAAAAGTATTTTAATTAAATTTATAAAATAACTAAAATAGAAAAAAATTTGAATAGCAACAAAAGATCCTTTTATAAATTTGAGTGACCTTTCGGCATCCTAAGTATCATCTTCAGGACTTAGACACCCAAAACAGATTTATAAAAAAATA
>KZ807470.1:252754-264876 GCA_000696205.2 Oncopeltus fasciatus | reverse complement strand
TTATACTGAATATACTATTATAATAAGTGTAATATTTAATCCAAAACATTTATGTTTGACAACATTTTAGGCAAATTGGGTGAGTTTTAATAATCATGTAGAAGGGCCGAGTGCCACCTGCTATTACTCCCCTTTCGGTCGACCCTGTCCTAGCAGTGCTACCTGTTCCCTCATTTACTGTTATTCAGTGATTTCATCACCGAGGAGAGCAGTGATTATGATATATCCCGACTGCGGCATCAACTCGCTTTAACATCTAAAAACAAATACCTCCCAAGCAACTAGATTTTCTTCACAAATATTATTAGGGTTAGGGCTGTTATAATGGACGAGTGTTATATTTAGACTTAATTACCACACAAATATTCATATATATTTTAAGAAATTGTTACATTTTAACTCCAATTTCTTATTTCTTGCCATTGAGTTCATCATTACCGCCCCCGTGTTTATGTGTTCATTTACTTTTTATATTTATCCCGCTATATTATGCAAAACAAATCTACAGTTTGAATTTGTTTTTTTAGATTATGCCGACGATATAGTCTTTTCTTCTGGTGTATATTTTTTTTTTTTTTTTTACTTTGGTCCCTCTTTAAAACGAAGCAATCTTTTTTTCGTTGTTATCTAATAGAGAAGATTATTTTAACACCTGCTTATCATAAAATGTGTTTACATACAAAGGGCTTTATGTATTTAAAACACAAAGTTATAATATTAGGAGTTATTTTGAGCTGTAGATATTGGTTCCTTCAGTAATTCCTAACTTATTCCCAATGTCTTAACTCTTCCAAGCTTAGCTTTTTAATTTGTCATGGAGTTTCTGTTTTCTTATTTACGAAGCAGGACCTAGGGATTGTCTTCTAGGGGTGTCTCTAGGGAGATCTAGACCTCCACTTCAAGGGGAGATGATAGTTAATAATCTTAAATATTTCAGTTTTTTTTTTCAATAAATAGTTAAATAATACATTATTTACCTAAGAAACTATTTATTGAAATCATTTACTACTCTTTGATAAATTAAATTTGCATGGAGAAAGGAAATAAAGAATAAAAAGGCAACACAAAAACATTAGCTCTTTTGCATAAGGATTTATATCACTGCACAAGCTAATTGCGGAGTATGATTTACAAATGCCACCATTTAAACCACTTATATCTATTTTTTATATAGTAAACGAATTCTTATGTAATGTGTTGCATTTTAGATTACATGCAACCTTGGGCGTTATAAAAAATATGGACATGTGTGGTGCTACTCCAGCAAGGAGTACATCGAATGCTCACTTTTCTCTGCAAATGTATATATAGAACTATCATACCTTCTATTATCCGTCTTCATTGGTTTCTGCAAACCTGCAACTGCAAGGAAGTTGAATACAGACAGTGACAGTGAACGCATGTATTCAGCCAGAAGGTGGACAATGTCCAAAAGCGCTCACCAACAGAAGATGGTTTGCAGAAACCAATTAAGACGGATAATAGAAAGTATGATAAACACACAGTTCTTAGATGGCCACTGGAAATGTCATCGAGATGTCCTGATCTTGGAAAGCGTGGGGCGGACAAGAGAGTGGCTAACTCCACTTTGAGGCAAATGAGACTTTATACTGAAGTAATTCACAGGCTAAATAAATACTGGAGTTCTAAGCGGACAGTAGGTTTTAATGCTGGAAGTATGTCCTCACCTTCCTGAGTTTTTGGAACATGGAAGATTTATGTATTAAACTTAATGTGAATTAAACATATACTAGCCTAATTGAAATTAACTATTAATATCTACAAGATTGCAATTGAGTTAAGCTGGAAAAATAAAAAATAAGATTAAGTCCTCTGAAGAGCTGTTGGTATTCTCCCGTTAGCGTAATAGGATAACGCACCGGCTCGGATAGCAGGAGATCCAGGTTCGAGTCCTGGCTGGGACAGATAGATTTTTTATTCTATTCTCTTGCATTAATTGAGTTGGTACTTATGGTTAATAGTAGACTAATGAATACTCCTTAAAAAATTGTGAATATCCAAGACGTTAAGGATTTTTTCTTATTCAATTTTGAGATTCATTCGTATTAGTAAATCCTACATAAGGNTATATATATATAAATCTAAAGTTATGTTGAATTACTAACATATATATTTAATTATACGTCAACAACGTGCCCAGTCGTTTTGTAATTTTCGTTTTCACAGTGATTTGTTATTAACAGTAATATAAGGGGTGCCAAGTTAGCTCATGGGATCCGTTCGGGCTTCACGATCCTGAGGATAGGGGTTCAAATCCCGCCCCGGGGCAGGCATTTATCTGGAAATACTGAGCGAGGGGCGAAGCCTATAGTTATTATAGATAAATGAATGTTTGTCCTGAGCCATGGATGTTTAGAATGGGATGACTAACTGTAGATAGCCCCTCCCTTCATGACCCTAAGTGGTCGACACACAAATTAAAGTTAAATATAGATAAAAGATGTTTTCAAAATTGTCTTATATATTTTATATGCTATGATTTTTCAAATCTTTCTTAATATATATTATTACCTGAGAAAATAAATCATGGTATACATTCCTAGTAAATAAATGGGTGTTGGCTCGTATGATTTTCGTATACATGCACCAGTCAGCTGAAATGACTTATATATAGAAGCAAGAAGCTATAGAAGGGAAATACTATCTTAAATGGGGCTTTAAAGGAAGTTGTTAAATTGTCGTTAGAGAATATTGCCTGTCAATGAAGTGTTATCTGACGTCACAATTACTCTAGTGTTGTCTGAATGTAGTTGGGAGACTCTAAACATGCCAGAGAGATAGGAGGTATTTCATTCGTGCAGTCTGAGGCAGTCGTTCGTGAATGGCTGACGATGAATTCTTAATTCCCTTTGGCCCTACTATTTTCTGGATCATTCATCAGAGTTAGACAGGGAGCGCCTCTGCATGATCCCAAAAGGCCCACTATACTGTCCTGTAGGATTTATTTCCTTTCATAGTTATTTCATGTCTGTGCACCTGTACTATGTCGTCGAATTCCTTCACAAATGTCTATCATACTTGCTTTTCAGATTGGGATTCAGAGTTCTTTTTTTCATTAAGAAAAAAAACAAATTACAAATATTTTTGATTGCTTTAAGTAATTATAATTACTATTGAATAAAAATATGCAACACAGAAACTTAAAAGGTAGAATTTCTCAATTTTATAGTTATATTATATTTTAGTTAACATTTGAATTTCAATGAAACCTCACTACTAGTGCTAATATGTTTCTCTACAATTCAATATTATTATAATATCTTACATTCTTGCTAAATTGTGTTATTTAGTTTAATGTTATTTGGTACTATTTATTCTAATATGTTTTGCTGAGTTTATGAAATAATTGCAAATGTTAAACTATTGAAATATTTCCAACAATTTTTTAACTATGAAGTAATCGCCCACTTTAAATGGACCAATTATTTAGGCTATATAAGTATATTTGAAGAATCACCTTGTTTGAGTTAAATGGCGTTTTAATACCTATTCACAGAAGACCAAAGAGCAAAAGATGTACAAGTTTTCGACATTATTTAACCTATTAGTAGGTGAGCTCAGTCTTCCCCAGAAAGACGACCATTCTTTCAAATTCCGAATCCTCTGAAGGCCTCAAACAAATGGTGGTTGTACGATGAAAACGGCATGACTTCAATACATTTTTTGAAAAGAGATATATACCCAGTAGGCATACCAGGGGGCCATTTTTCCAATTTATGTTTAATTTAATTCTGTTATCAGTAGATTCAGTATTTCTCTAGCACATGAGAGGTTTAAATTTTAAATGATAATTAATTAAACCCAGCAGTTTTTTGTTTACAATCAATTGTACTTTTGTGGTCAGTTATGAATCAAATTAAATACCAAACATGTGGCTATCACGTTTGCTTAAATTCTAAATTATTCAACCATTTGGATAACACAGAAGAAAAGGAATATGATACAGCGAAAAATAAGCAATCGAAAATGGGAAAACTGAATTCGATTGCTCATTGGAAACAAGCTCTACCTACATAGATAGTTGTAAATTCTTTGGCTGTCAAGGTAAATTTTTTCTTTTAAACCTGAAGTTAAACCCTGAAATTAAACCTCTTATAGTGGGAGGATCCAGTTTAGATAGAAAGTTTTATTTCCACTGTAAAACGTACAACATCAAATGCTAAGGGAGGGGGTTATTTTTTAATGTTAATAACGTTTTTTTTCCTAATGGGGAAAACTATAAAAACATTGGGTTGTGCAAATTAAAATTTAATATCCGTACATTAAATAATCTTCAGTTACTGTGTGGTTCTGTGACTTGGTGGCAGACCAGTCTGACTCAGAATTAAATATATTCTTTAATAATTACAGGAAAACAAGGAGAAAGAACGTTAGAGTAAATGACCGACTTATTAGAGAGAGCAATAGCTATAACAGCTGAGATCGGTAAGTTGTCCCTAGGAGAGGGGGTTTGCGCTCAACTCTCCTTGTTACAAAATTAAATATCTTAGATCCCACTTTCCATTATTTTCCTTTAAACAAAGAGAAAAAAAATATGCTAACAAGTTTTCGATTTAAAATGTCTCTCTTTTAGCATTTTTCCAAGGTGGTACAGCTTTACTTCATGTCTTCCAGGAAGTTTGTAACCGATCAGGGAAGCTTTAATACTTTATAAAGATAACAAAGAATTTACTCGTTTGCAGGTTAATTAATGTGAGATGCGACATTGTAGGCCCCCTGCGGAATATGTGATGTGAGATGGACACTCTATATTTCTACTGGAGATCGATGGGGGAAGGGGGCAGTATTCCCTCTCGGCCTCGAACAATAGCTCATGAATTAGCGACAAAGGAAGGATTGCCCACTTAATTCTGCGAGCTAATGTCCTCTATTCGTCTTGATTAATTCTGGTCAAAACCGCGGAGAATAGAATGGGACATTCTTTAGGGAAGAAGCCATTCTTAGGGAACTCCCTCTACCATCTTTTGCCCAAGAGTGAGTTGGGCATTGCATAGGAGAGCAGGAATAACCGATTGTTTACGGCAAGAAACTCTTACGTCATAAAACCTAATGTATCTAGTTATTTGTCTATGCTTCTGTTATTTATGGCTAACCTGATTTCTCATGTTCAGGGAACTGTCTTGGCTGTTGCCTTGCATTAAAAAATTGTTAAAATTTACGTGGGATTATATACCACAAAAAAAAAATTTATAAAATTAAAATTTAAAAGTAAATAACGAGAGTCATTTAAACAGCTTGACAATGTCAGCTCCTCCGAGATAAGACGATATATTCGTCTGCCTCGGAGGTTAGACTCTCGACACCAGTGCGGAGAATTTAATAACTTATCAGACTTGTCTGGGTAGCGTAAATGGAAAACGCACCGGCCCGGATAGCAGGAGATCCAAGTTCGTGTCCTGGCTGGGACAGTTAGATTTTTTATTCTGTTGCCTTGCACTAAAAAATTGTTCTAATTGTGTACCATTCTTTACCAACTGAAACAAATTTGGGGGGTTTCAACCAATCTTACACTTTTTATTTTCCTGGCTCTCAGAATCTTCGTAATAATATTTCAGAAAAGACTCATTGAATGTGAAATTTCTACATAAGTTATCTAGCTGTTTGCGGGAGATATCAGTGCATACAGTCATGCTTTTTATTCTCTAACCCTAGAAAAATCCGGTGTGGAATTAGCCATACACTACTTTATTTTGAAATGGAGAACATTTGTCCACGTGAGACCAACCATGACAAAAATCTAATGACCCGAAATCTATAGTTTTCATTAAATTCTTCAAGCCTATAAGCAGACTTTATATAAACTAAAACTAAATATTAAACGAATAGTTTTTTCTATAGAAGAGCTCCTAATGATTTTATAAAATCTTGATTCGAGTTATGTTATTAGTGAAGACAATGAGGTAATATTTCTGAGATGGGTGAAAAGAGCGGTGGAGACATACCAGTTAGTAGGTCTTCTAGAGCTGTTCTCGAAGAACCGTTCAGTCAGCACATTCGTATTCTAGGAAAAGCTCTATTGACGCCAGGAGAACAGCACTGAACTGAAGAACTGAATAGCAGAGCTGTGACTGTATACAGTACGGTAGCCGTTCCGGTTGCTTCAGGCAGGTTTCAACAGTGAAGGTTATGAAGTAGTGTGTGAATACATTACAATAATAATAATTCTTCATGCCAGGATTCCCTTTATATGGTAATTCAACTAGTCAGAATACATAATAAATAAATTTGATTCACTATTGTCACCATTAAAACAATTTATTCATTTAGCAATTTAAGATGAGTTTAACTTATCAAAATGAAGTAATAATTCTTTACAAATAATTAAAAATATATGTAAATGTTACAACGAAATCATAAAAAAAAAAATTAGATCTATTATATTCTAATTCAGGATACTTTTAAAAATGGCTTACATATTATTTAAGCAATTATCTTCCTACTGTAAATCGTTCGATGGGGCAGTACATTATTATATTATATTACGGGAGTAGTATATATTGCACGCTATATTCCCTTTAGTTAGAGCTATTAGCAACAGAAAGATTTGTGCATTTCTTGCTAAATACAATACAAAACTTTTTGAATGTTTTCAATTTTGTCTTGGCGTCATATAATGTATTTACAATATTACTGCATGAAGTTTTTCTTGCAGCCAACATGTTTTGTACAGCATTTTACTATAATTGAAATACTTATTTCACTGCCTGCCACTTTTCCCCACTGAGGTTATGGCGTAAAATTAGCTTAATTGGTTAGCTATTTTGCTCATTTATTCTTCTTCTTTTTCTTGTTTTTACATAAAAAAAAAAAGGCTTTATTATGTCATGAAATATACCGACCCTCATTCGGACCCCTCTTTCGGTTCTCTTCTGCAATTTCCCACAAGAAGAACAGATCAGTCATGATTTAGTCACTGTTGAGCAGGAGTCTCTCTCTCTCTCCCCATCACCATATTTACTATGCTACTTCCATAGTATTATGTATTTTTTTCCCTTACGTATGTTCAGTATTCAGTTTTCATCAATATTATATAGCTGATTAAGCACTGTTTTATCACTTCATTTATTTATTCACGTGTTGAATTATAATTATGTTTCTTTGTTTTTTTTGTGTGCTTTCTTTTGATACTTAGCCCTGATGAACCCCTAAAATTTAGGCTGAAAATTTTGAGAATAAATTTTTTTTCGGGAGGGCCCCCCCCCCTCCTTAGAAATAAAGAAATAAATTATTAATTCTTTAGCTTCCAAGAGGGAATTCCTGACAATTCACCCCTCATAAAGGTGGACGGTCAACTATTTACCCCCAAATTATTCTATCAATGCTAGACAGCTAGAGTCCTAGTATCTAGCTTGGTTCGGAGAGAACATTCATGAGAACAGACTGAGACTGACAGCTGATTCATTTGGAATTCTTCGCGAATAGTTATTCTTAAGGTTGAAGCAGTAGGAGCAGCCAAAGTTAAATTTGATATTACATAGCAATCGTACTTTACAATTACATTCAATGGGGAGAGGGAGAGCTAGTAAAGATGTCCGAAGCGCTGGAGCTGTGTAAACTAGGCGAATTACTTATCGTCCTACGTCTTTTATCAATTACTTTGATGTCTTTTATCTAATCCGTGTTGCGTTTTATAACTGTAAACGAGATATTCCCTGTGTCGTATTGAACAAACACTTAAAAGAACTAAATTATTAAGGCGTTTCATTGCGATCTCTTGAATTGATTTATTTTGCTTGAAATCGGACGAGGAAAGGATGGTTTAGGGGGACCAAAAATTACAATCGCCCTACCTTTGTTGTTTAAGTTGTGAAATAATTTATAGGACAAAATAGGTGTAAAATTTAACTTTTGAACATTTACGTCAGTTCGTTATGGAAGAAATGTACTTATATGATGAGTGAGCGTTCCCTCTCTCGGTCCGTCGGAGCCAAATTTATTGTTCTCTTCGTCTTGTAAATTAAATTAAATTTCGCCATTTGCACTCATTTGTATCAATCTTTAGTGTATCCGCTTAAATGAGGCAACTCCTGCGTCACAGGCTATTTTACTTTACCAGTAAAGGGTATTGAAAAATCCACACTCCAATTTTCAACTAATTCTTAGGCTATGACGCAGTGAGACTCCCTCTTGCTGCTCTGGTACTGGGAAAGCTGCTGGTGACGTCAGTAAAACTCAAATGACTGATGACTCTAGAAAATACACATCCCCATCATAGAGTATCGGAAAACATAAGAAAGAGGAGTGCTGTCATAGGTGAAGTGAGGTAAAAGATGTGACAAGTCTGTCGCTTCCCGCCTTGGGCTTCATCGGGGTCCGCCCTGAACAAGTAAACCAATCGTAAGGCTTTTGAACTGTTATTTTGCATAAGCCCTGCACTCGAGCGTAGGCTAAAGGTGACTTAGGTTAGCAGGAAAGAGCGGCGTTTGGGAAGTAACATGCTCTCTAAATAACGAAGAAGGGCTGGAATGCTTTGCAGGGCGGGGGGAGGGGGCAAGAGTCGCCCCATCCAAGGAGGGGTTTGTTTTGTTTCAGAAGGGGGCGCTCGAGTTGAGTGTCGAAAGGACGAGAGGGTACTTCCACACCCCCCGCAACTTTTCTAAAATAATTACAACAAATTAACTTAGCAAAGCAAATTGTCCTTTACACGCCGCAACAGAAACCAGTTCCACTCTCCACTTCCACAACAAAATCCCACATCTTGTCTTTCTAAACGGATGCAAAGTGTTCATTATTTTTACGAAATTAAAGTAAATAAAACGCTTTTCATCAAGTTCCTTCTTTAAGGGAGGCAATTTCCACTTACTACTTGCATCAGGGAAATCCTCGAATGACTGACATATATGCAGTCTAAGAGGGGAATTAGCACGGATGTAAGGTGTAGTGAAATGTTAATTTTACTATTAACGAATTCATTGAAAGCTTTTGTAATCAAAATTCATATAATAAATATTTGGTTTCTTCATTTGAAAAGTGATTATATATATATATATACATACACAGACACACACACACACACATATATGTAAAAAGAACATTAGTGTTCATTGGGTGAAGAAAAACAAAAAAAAAAACACACTTTCTAATTAAGACTTAAGAAAACACTTCACTTATTCATTTTTTTCATTCATTTTTATTTTTCTGGCACCAGGACAAATGACCATTAGTCAGAGCTGGCAGAAAATGCATAAAATAACTGAAATGAAGGGTTTAGGAGGAGTAGTGGCACCAAATGGTACCTTTCCCTAAAGTGAAATTTTGTTCAACAGGTCCATAACGGACCTCTTCAGTCTCCGTGCTGTGTCATGAAAGTGTGATGTTGATAGAGGGTTCCCCGTGAATTTTTTCCTCTAATGTTGTGTAGTNTATACCTATATATATACATACTAAATTTGTATATAATTTTCAAAGGACTGTATTTCTAGCTTCTCCACTGTAGGATCGCTTATAATATCAGATTATTTTTCTTTAAAAGCCGTGTCATGGCATAACGTGAACTGCTGGAGTAAGTTAATAGCTGTAAATTTTATTAGTTGCAGTAAGTTTAATTGAATTATAAAAACATTTAATAGTATTGACACTTTATAAGTATTAGTTAAAGATGAAGGGGGGGGGGGGATGGTACAGACTGAGCTCTTGTGTTGATATTGTGTCCTCGAGCGGAAATGAAGTGAGTGTACGTGACTACTTGAAGTGTACGCAGTCTGCCTGCAGGGCGCCCTCACTGCTCTCTCTCCCTACCTCGCTGCTCTCTTTCTCCTACCTCGCTGCTCTCTCTCCCCTACCTCACTGCTCTCTCTCCCCTACCTCGCTGCTCTCTCTCCCTTACCTCGCTGCTCTCTCTCCCTTACCTCGCTGCTCTCTCTCCCTTACCTCGCTGCTCTCTCTCCCCTACCTCGCTGCTCTCTCTCCCCTACCTCGCTGCTCTCTCTCCCTTACCTCGCTGCTCTCTCTCCCCTACCTCACTGCTCTCTCTCCCCTACCTCGCTACTCTCCCTCCCCTACCTCACTGCTCTCTCTCCCCTACCTCGCTGCTTTCTTTCTCCTATCTCGCTGCTCTCTCCCCTACCTCGCTTCTCTCTCTCCCTTACCTCGCTGCTCTCTCTCCCCTACTTCGCTACTCTCTCTCCCCTACCTCGCTACTCTCTCCCCTACCCCGCAGCTCTCTCTCCCCTACCTCGCTGCTCTCTCTCCCCTACCTCCCTGCTCTCTTTCTCCTACCTCGCTGCTCTCTCTCCCCCTAATTGTCTCTTTATTACTATTTTTATGACTGTTATGTAGGGATTTAAGCAGACTATTATGACTTCAATGAACGAGGTTTAATGTTTGTCATTATCTACACTCTGTATTTACATTTCATTCCTTACTCGTACATTTTATTTACATAAGATCATTACATTTTAAGCACATTTCTGATATAGAAATCAAGGTCACCCGACTTTTGAAAAATTACAACAAATTTCACCCTTAAACATTGGAGAATTAAAAAATATGTTCATATAGATATTTACATAAAGACTTAATAAAGCTTTTGGATATTAATTACTGATAGCATGATTGACAGAAACATTCTACGTCTTAATGTAGAGTTCATTATAATAACTCTCAAATGAGAGTTAGGAAAAAAAAAAAATTGAACAAAATAGGTGTAAAATGTATTTTTATTATATTTGTGTCCTGTAACATAAAAAAAACAACTCATATTAATAATTATATTTAAGAATGTAATGTCGTGTGTTGGGTAGCCCATATTATTTTTGATACATACAAACCATATTCAGTATTTTAGCTTTTCATTGCCAACAATTTTAGGTTGAAATGGAATGGGGAGGAGAGGGGTTTCGAAGGAGACAAAAGTTTATAATCGGATATCTTCAATGTTATTTATACATATTTATTCAATGTTATGAAAAAGTTTATAGAACTTGAAAGGGGCAAAATTTTCTAACATATATGAAGTATAATATTTTAAAGAAAATCGCTATTCATGGAAGAAATTTCAGAATATCTCTACGATGGGTGAGCGCCTCCCCAACTCATTCTTCAAGGCCAGTCTGGAGCAAACTTTAGTGGACGAATGAGGGGAGATCGAAAAGTTCTCGGCCTACCTCTGAAGGAGAGGATCAAGATGGAGGACACTTATACCTCATCATTTTTGTCTAATCAGTAGTTATATTCAAGCTCATTTTCGTAATCCTACCATTTATTGTCTAGTACCTGTAATACTTCTTGTAGTACGAGCACTTGCCATTGCCACTTGCACACCTCTTGTAAAGTGATGGCCGCGATTGACACCTTGGGCTTTGATTTAATCAACTATCCTCCTTACAGCCTAGATCTAGCTAGCCCTCAGTGACCACTTTCTGTTTCTGAATTTCGAAAAGTACCGCAGGGGAAGGCGATTTGAGGACGAACACCAACTCAAAAAGGCTATTGATGCTTATTTGGTTCCAAAGAAGAAACGTATTATTTCGGGAGGGTAGAAAAATTAATAAATTTATTGGTAATAAGGGAAATATTGAAAAATAGGTAATATATGTTTTGTGTTTTGATTTCATTCCTTTGTGGGTGGGGACGAGAACTTCTCATTCGCATATCCCATACCCAACATATTTTAACCTCCACTCCTTCAGAATGTCTTCTGTCAACTGCAGTGTCTACTCTTGTTTCTCTTTCCGCAGTGTACTGTCCTCTCAATGCGTCAATTACCACAGCTCAATATCTTAGTAGTCGCTTCCGGTTTGATGGTGGATACGGCAATGGATAACGCATTATCATCCACCGCCAATTTACGATTAATCCTTCTCCGCCCTGGTTAGCCTTCGCACTAGAACTGCATTACTACATATCCTAGACTTCTTCATTTGCAAGAACCTTACTCATCTTCTCCATTCCGCTCCCACACTGGACGAACATTCTTCTGACCACAGCCCATTTATCCTGTTATCTCTTACACCTACCTATGCGTCAAAAATATCCAACCACTCTCAATAATGATCAAGTGGACCGGACTCTGCCTAAAGCTCTCACAGAGAGAGAGAGAGAGAGAGAGAGAGAGAGAGAGAGAGAGAGAGAGAATTGATCTCGGAATTACCCAGGTCTTA
>KZ807470.1:209587-252693 GCA_000696205.2 Oncopeltus fasciatus | reverse complement strand
AAAATTAGTATAAGAAATATAATAATATAATAATAAAAGATATAATTTAGAAATAAAAACTGGGTTTAATTGTGAATCGATGCATATAACAACATAATTTTCATATATGAATATAATAACATAACAATTTAAACTAAGTAACAATGCTTTACACCAACTTGCAATTAAAAGAAAACATAAATTTAATTTAAAATTTAAAATTATTTTTTTTAATGACTATAGAACAAAACAAAGAATCTGACTTAATAAAAAAAAACTAGTAAATTATAACACAAATAAAAGACATATAGAAGAAGATTAATAAACCTTATAAATAATATAGTTATGGAAAGTAAATATCTAACTGCAAAATCTAGGCCGATTTCTCACTCTTCATTAAAATGTACATAAATTAGAGTATATAAGGAACTTTAATTAAAAAGCTGAAGAGAACAAGGTGTTTAAGAGTTATAAGCACTAAGCAATAAAAACTAAGCTTTACACAGGACAAGTTGCGAAAGAAGTGTAGAGGAAGCATTCACCCGTCGTAGTTATGTTCTTTCTATGTTCTTCCTCAGTAAACGACTTTTATAAATATCTTACAGAGCATAATCCTTACTCGAATAACAACGAACATATTACGATTACAAACTATAAATTCTTCCAAGGATTTCCAATATAAAGCCTAAATACTGAAAATCGTTTGAAGTTTCAAAAGTAATTGGGCGCCCCCCAACTCTTGCAATTACATTATTAAATATCTTTCTTAATATGCGGTTTTCGAAAAGTGTATTGAATTAGAACAAAGGTGTGAATAAATAAAATTTTAAACTTATTTTCTTCTAAATTTTTCCTTACTTCTAATGTAATACTTTTTAATTTTTAACTCCACCTGAATCCCCCGAACGATTTCAGACTTAATTATTTCAGCTTATTATTTACAAATAGAAGCTTCAATATAGAATTTGGTTTTTTATTTTCAAAATTGTGGGAGTGCTGACCAAAAAAAAGGTTTATATATATATATATATATATTTTAACGAAATTTTTTTTGGCTTTTCCAATATAGAATAGGTTAATATTTTTTTTTTGAGGATTTTTCAAAAGTGGCGTGATGTTAGCGACGTGTATACATGTCTTCTTTGTTGGGAACATTGGTGAAGTTGATGAGACGAAAAAACACTGCTACCTACAAAGAATCGGAGAGGCATTGATTTGGTACTGTTGGAGTTTTGGAAGGCTAGCGTTACTATTATCGCACAATGATCTAATGATTAAACGTTATTGCTGGAACAGAAATTTATAAATTCTTGCAGCACACACACACACACACACACACACATATTAACATTGTAATACTATGTATATTGCAGTTTTTTTTGGAAACGAAATATTTTTAGATATATTAGTGTCCATACATTTACTCTCTACAGCTTAGTTTTCACCAGATAACCTAGCGTATAGTTTATAATTTGAATAGAAAAATAAATGAATAATTAGACGATGTGTTCTTGGTCTACCTCTATGGAGTAGCGTTTTAACATTCATATCTATAGCTGTCTTCGGACAAGCCAATTAAAAATTCTTTTAGCAACTTCTTTGGGTTCTGTCCAAAGCCTCTCATAGCAGAACCTCCACGGCCAGCAGAATGCCGCCAATAATTAGACCGGCTATCACTCATCTTATTTTCCATTCGAGAATTATGTTTCTAATAATTAATATATTATCTTATATTAGTTATATTACGTTTCACAATGGTTTCCTAGGATTTTGAAAAATTATTAAATAAAACGACAAATTAAGGAACTAAAAAAAAAATTAATTTTTTCCTTTATTGAGACATTTTTAATTTATTTATAGCTCTATTGTTAAAGTTTCCTCAATAAACTCATTTTCTTAGTGTCTTCTGATAATCATCTGGGATTCGTCATATTTACCGTATAAGCAGCAGATATTTGCTGGGGTCACTGCCGACTTGGCTACCTATTAGTGCAGACGCTGTAGCTGAAGACAAACACTATCCTTCGAGAAGGATTCGCTCACTGCCAGAAAGTAGGAGAGCGGTGACGGGCGCTATTTGTCAGATATCGATCTGGGCAGCGAGTCCTGGGAGCCCAGCTCTCGCCCGGGTCCCTCACCACTGCTCGTATTTCTCTGTCTGCAGATGTCCGTCTGTGGTCAGATGGCCGTCTGTCTCAGTCGAAAATTTATACGGCGAGAGAATGGGTTCGGAGCTATACAATTTCGGAGAGGAATTTAGTTTCTCAAATAAACGCAGAAGAAGTGTATTCAGCTTCTCACCACCTCAACCTCTTCCTTCAAAAAGGCAGAGGAATTTAGTCGAATCTCCTTAATGTTACATTTATACTCCTGGAAATTTGAAGATACGGGCGCTCAGCGGTGGGGGTCCTCTACCTTCGCCGCCCTTGCCGAAGAAATGGGTTAAACGTTCCAACCGTTATACCCCAATAACATTGTTTCCAAAAAAATGAGCTTTGCTCCCTACATGGAGAAAATGGGTTAACATCTCAACTCTTACATCCCTTCCATCAAAAAACTTGACGGAAAAGTCTGAGCTTTCCATTCTCTTCCACATTTAGAGGAAATGGTTCAAACATCCCAACTCCTACATCTTTCCCCCCGAAGATTTGAAGAAATGGGCTTGAAGAAAGAAATCCCTCGAGGTTCAGAAGCGATAGGCATAACATCCTGTCCCCTCAATCCATACTAGATGTAATGGAATGAGTTGAACATGTAAAAAACAAATATATGAACGATTTTGTACCGGCTATATTATATTTTGGCTATAGAGCATTATCTTTCGAATTAGACGCCTCATTTATAGATGACGTTCCTCCAAATTCCTTTATAAGTTAATTAATTATCAGTAAAAGAAATTGGTGTCCTATACCTTAAAGGATTTACATCCTTGTAATATCTGTTATCCTCAATATCATAATAATTTTAGGATGGTATTTATTATAATAATTCAGGACATGATGGTCTAGTGCTTCATTCTTATGCATTTTTTTTTTACTCCTTCATTTAAAAAAAAATCTTTGCTTATCTAGGTCCCAAAAAATACAATATAGAAAATATTTTCGAGGAAAGGTAGAAAAGTTGGAGAGGTCTAGTATTTTTGTCTATTAGTCTTACTCAATTGGTTGTTATCTCTGAGGAAAACATATATATTCTGGCAAGGAGAAGCCTACGAGACAGTCCTGTCCAGCTGAGAGGAGAGCTTGCCGACATCAGCTGGTGAATACCAAGGGATATTCGCTGAGTTGTCCTGATGAGACAGAACGCTTTAACGGATATGCCTATAGGAGACATTCTAAACGCTTATTTTCTCTAGGAAAACTTTATTGATTCCTTATAGCCACATCTACACTCATACAGATCTTAATCGCTGTATTTTAACATTATTTTAAACGATAAATTATTTGAAATTCATTTTCATTTAAAAATCTCCTAAAAGTGTTTTATTTTTTTTTAACTTACCTATTATTTATTACAATCTATACTTGAATGTGAGATGAATAAAATAAAAGTCAAACACATGTTAATTGCTAGTTTATTATTAACTCTATGTAAAACTTCACAAATCGTTCATAAATTTTAATATAAATTTAAAGATTTAAATCCCGCCCAGAGCAAGCTTTTACCAATAAATAATTGTTAGTCCTGAGTCAAGGATATTTAGAATGGGATGGAAACCTGTAGATAGCCCCTCCCTCCATGATCCTAGTGGTTGCAAGGGAGGCTAACACTTATTTAAAAAGATGTTTACACTTAATTATTCTTTTGAGATAGAAAACTATCCTATAGAAACATTGTTGTGCAGTCATTTGTATAAAAACTGGTATGAGCTTTTGAAATGGAAAACTATCCTATAGAAACATTGTTGTACAGCCATTTTTATATAAACTGGCATATGCTTTTATGAATAAATGAGAAAGCAGGTTATAATTCCGTTTTAAAATAACGATTGAACCTGTATATGGTAAACTCTCTGCCCAAAAAATGGAGGAAGAGTTGTTATTACACCTTCATATGTGTATCTAGGCCTAATTTAGTCTTCTTCAACTTACGCGAAAAAAAACAACAAAACACGGAATTCTTATCTCCATAACCTTGACGTGTGATTTTGAATTACTGAAGGGCAAGGTGTAAGAGAAGAGAGTGGGGGTAAATTTAATTCCGCAGGGAATGCTGAAATCCTTTTCTTCCTCGTCTTCCGTGTACTTTAGGCAAATATTTCCAGTCCTAGCAATAATTATTTAGGTTAGGGATTTCCCTGGGAATAGTTTCAGCGTCGAGTGTTATCTTGCTGACTGGAGAGTCCTTGGAAAGTCCACTGGAAATCTCACAGTCATGGCTCCCTCCTATCTTCCGTCCCGCATTCAATTTGCCTTTTCCAAGGCCCACAACTTGAAAATTAATAATACAGTAAGTTGGACATGCATTCTCTACCAGACCATTCTGTTAGGGAAAACAAATCTATTATTTATAAAGTAAAACTCAGGTCGGCCTACTAATGGAATTATAAATAGTTCGCCGTCGGTATGTTTCAGAAAATCCTACTCACTTTCGCCTGAATAAAAAAAAAAACAGAAGGTTGTCAATGGGTTTGTAATAATTGAAGCCTCCTTCATACCTAACCAATTTATTTGGGCTTAGCAGTTTTCGGAAAGCACTGCTTCAAGAAATTCGGAAGACATTCTCTGCCTCCTTAGGAGAGCTCTGAACACGATAGCCGTGAAATGAGTTCGAAGCTATAATCCAATTTATAATCCCAGGTCATGAGTGATCCAAAGGAAATGAGAAACTGTCTCGAAAGGTGATTCGGTCCTCTTTTAAAGCCTTTTCTTCTGATCTCTTGAAGGCAATCAAGGAGAAAATGAATTCCCTGGCGAAGAGGGAGTCTGCCTTCCCGAGGACAGCGACGAGAAGGGAAAACTCCGCAAGAAGAGTGATCAAAGGGCTTCCTCAATTAAACTGAAGAGGGGTGCGGTTGACGTCCTGCTTGGACTCGCGGCGTCGAAGAATCATCTATGAAACACCTTCGCCATTCAGGAGAGAGTATTCCAAGTACTTCTACGCAACAAATACTTTCTTTCTCGGGGTTTCGGGAAAACGACAGGCAACAAGCGGAGATTGAGCAGACACGGAGGAGTTCGATACGGAGAGCAGGAGTGGTGCGGTTCACAGAACATCCATTTGTTATTTCAAAATGAACAGTGCAAATTTGTAAGTGTTGGTGATATTGGTTTTAGGAAAAATTGTTTAATATTACCTCATTTAGTTCACTGTCTGAAGTTGTCTACGATGGCTCACGTTATGTCATAATAATAATTGCAGTCTCCTATAGGCTTTGTTCTAATAGCCGCATCCAGGGATTCGTTCATCCACCATCGTCCTGACCGGGATACTTTCAGTTTACTTTTTCCAGGGATCTGGTTATAAGCCACGAACATACTTCCGATAAGTTCACCGAATGAAGTAGTCTGCTACGGTCCCCGCTATAATCTGGGCATAATGCTTTCAGCTCGCCAAATCTAAGAGTCTGTGATCATCGACCACGGTCTTGGAAATAATGCCTCTGGTTCACTGCTATCAGGGAACTATTTAAGAGCCATTGTCTCAGTCGCGATAATTTCAGTTCACTGTATAAACTCAGGCCAACATCAGTGAACATTTCAATTTAACTTAATTCAAGCTCCTTCATTCATCGATTATAGTCGTACGAACTTTTAGTCAATAAATCTATTTTGCTTAAAGTCCCTCAGAAACATTGAAAACTGTATTTAGAAGAGAGAGGCTTTCTATAATGGGTTCGATTGAGTTGGTATAGAATAGAAACAATACTTCAGTCTCTGATAGTAAGATTGGTGGGCATTTTAGAACTTGTCTCTTCTTTAAACCAGTGTGGATATTCTAATTTACATAGGGAAACATGTTAACATGACAAATATGAAGTAAATGACGATAAGATGGGAGTGGTTCTGTAAATATAAACAGTTTTTTGTTGAGCTATAACAAGAGTTTTTAAGACAAGGGGAGTTTTCCAGCTGATTCGGGGAGTTTGCCAGCAACTATGTGGCTCTCAAGAATGCAAGTACTTAGTAAAATTATGATACTCATTGTTTCTTAAGAGTATTGGTTAGAGCATTGTTAGCTCAGAATTAGTACTCTTTGCCACTGCCCCCCTCTCCTCTCCATTGTTTCACGTTTAATATATTTTTTTGTACCTGAAAATATAAAAATTACTTTTCACTTATATAGGTTAGATAATTATGACGGGAAAATATGAGAGGGCCTTTGACTGGTCTTGCGTAACACCAGCCGAGTGTGGAAGCAGCTGGCTGAAGGTAAAAATTTTCCAGTCCTTCAGAAACCCCATTAATCCTTTTATTTATTTACTTTATAGTCACTTCTGAAAATTGAGGATAACCTAGTCGGCGAGAAAAAACCTTCCGCCTGAAAAGGGAGTTTCAGATAAAAGTTGAATCGCGGTTTGATTGATACAGCCTGGCGGAGTTCCAGAGGATGTGGCCTGGCTTGTAGCCAAGTCCTGGCCCAGGGCTTGCTGTGGACACCAGGGTACAAGGGTTCAAACCGCGCCCAAATGGATACGGCTCCAGAAAAACACCATCCAACTATTTATATGGCTTCAATTAACCGGAGTACATCAAATCTGTAATTAGGCATTCCCATTATTTGCTGAGCGCATTTCAGTATACATTTTGAAGCTCGTTTGGGATTATCTGTATAATTATCTTACATAATTTTTCGTTTAAGAAGTCCGTCGAGCAGGAACGCGTGAACTGAGCATGTATCATTGAAGACAGCCATAACAGTAGATGGATAATATTATCTTACGGTTAAGACTGTGACAGTGTAAGACTAGGTCGATAAAACTGGAACTAGACCGACTGAGAGAGAATAACGCACTTCATTTCTTAAATATCTCCTATAAACTCTAATTTTAACTTATATTAAAGTGGTAATTTAATTTCAACCAATTAGGTTCTGTACATTTTTTCAATAGATCAATAATGTTAACAAGTATTAACGTTTTATTAATTTTCTCCCTCTTATCCCTCATAAGACTTAAGAGTCTTTAAGGGTAATAAGTTATCCATCTACGAACTCTTTCAACGATCGGTGAAAATCTGAAGGAATAGTTTGAAGCCGATATGGCAAGACCAACGTTAATAGCTTGATTTTCTTACGAATAATCTTGAACAGATTTAGATAAAAAAAACGATGTAGTACAATGTAGATTAAAAAAATTAATCGCTAAGAATTTAATATACTTTTTCGTAAAGTAATATAAGTCACTGAATATATTTATTTTATCAAATTTACGAATTTTGTTTTAAGATCGATTGGAAAGAATATTATGGATTTGTCAAATAAGCTTTGTAAAGGTTCAACATTATTGAAGGAATATAATTTATTTGAATCATCTATGGTGAAGTTTTATTTCATACACATACCAGACATAAAAACCACATACTGATTTTATCCGACGATGTGAAATCAGGATAAAAACTGGGCGAAAAAAATCAGCCAAATGGTCTTAGAAGAAAATAATAATACTTTAGTAAAGTAACGTAGCTTTCAATAGTTGTGCGAGTTTACTTGTCAGGTTAATTAAAGTAAACTTGGAGAAAATAGACGAATTACCGGGGCAAAACTTGAATGCGGTGAATCGGTGTTATACATGACAGGGCGAAGGTTTTGAGGTTGATGGATTTTCTTTATGGGAGACCAGAACATCCAGAAGAATGGGAATTATTATAAATTAGTTTATAGTATTGTTATTGAGATTATTCAACATCGCAATGATTGCTGGTGTTCTATCTCTTAAATGGAACAAGCGACTTGGAACATATATTCGAGTCGTACTTGGAGGTAATTTCCCGAGACTAGGTCCCACCAGTGAAGCTTGTCCCACTCGAACTGTGAAATGTAATCACTGTTAAGCGAGGAGTAACGAGACGGAGCCACAGTAACAGGTAGGCGTGCCTTATCAGCTCTCTCCTGATAACACACTCACTCTCCCCGGCGAATTTAGTGCTAATTATTTATCTGCGAGCTTGCTCATCTTCCTCTTCACACTTATCTCCCTTAATGGGGGCCGTATTTCCTCCCACACTACGCCCTTTACAAAATTGTTTTTAGTAATTACCTCATATATTAAAAGCATACTCATTTTGCCCTAACTTTCGCGAAGGTATGCATAAGAGAGCATTACTTCTTGATCTGATAGAATATTAATTTTTAAAAGATTCAAACGTTTCTTGGAGGCCTGATTCTACATTACATGCCTCAATGGGTCCTTTTGTTGTCAAACTGTGAGTGTGTGTGTTTGTTTGAGGGAGATAGCATACAGTGAGTAATTGTATAGAGGTTGCGTATGTTTGCTGCTATAGCTCACGTATGGAAATTCACATAAACATGAGAACATTCGATGACTAAGGCTAAGATCAAACATAACATCAAACATCATCAGTAACAACAACAGATTTCCACTCAAATTCTAGCTAAGCTGTTCTTCCCATATTTTTAATCCTAAGAAGGACACATAAAAATTATATACTACTTCTTGATTATACATTTAAAGAAAAATGTTTTCATTGTTAGATATCGTTGAAAACGTCATTTAAATGTGTACGGAGTATTCTCAGAGAAAGAATGGCTGACGACAGATCAGGCAGAAGGAATCCGAGAGACCGGAAGTGGAGAATCGGATTGGTTCCACCAATCAGGTGGAGATGTGACTGTGGAGTGGGGGTTTGGTCCAATATTGGAATCATTTTCTTTTGAAATGTGTACTTATTAATTAATAATAGCCGTACTTATTAATTATGTAATAATACATTGTAAGTTACGTATATTAAGGATTTTTAATAAAATTACAATGTACTGAGATGGCATAAGTAATGCAATAGCCAAAAACTAAAACGAGCAGAAAGAGCCTTAACCCTCCTCCAAAAACGATGTTGCACAACAACTTTCGCTTTCTACTTTTGTCTTTAATATTCCAGGCAAATGTTAGAAGATCTCTCAGCAAATATTCCCTGTCCTTGTAATTTGCATTTCCACCAATAATACACACAAATCTCTGTACAGACCGCTAAAGAGACCCCATTCCCCAAATAGTAGAACCCATATCGTTTATAAATCCCTTGTTCCACTCCCGAATTCCACAGATCATATATAACCCCCTTTCTCCTAGGACCATATGAACGTTACGCCTCCTATCCGAAGCCGTACATTTAGTACACCTACCCCCCCCCCCACACACATGCTGTTACTAGACGGACACACATGACATTACTATTCTCCATAGAGCACAATCCAGGCAACGATAAACAACATATATTTAAGTAGTCTTTGTCTAACTTTTAGGCCTTGATTTCTTCCTGCCAGGTTTCTTATTCCTAATCACTTTTCCTGCATTTGCCCGTATTTTACCTTCTTTGTCTTGCCGCTATTTCTTTCCTCCTTACCGCCTTCTCCTAACCCCCCACCTCTACCCAACTCTAACTATTATATTTGTACTTTTAGTTTTACAGATGTTTCCATTTTGACTATGACCATTGTTTGACATTTTCGCACTCTGGATATAGTGGGGTGTTGGATTCCTTTTTATAATTAGTCTTTCTATTTTCTTTTCTCGTGCTCATTTGCAAACTTTTCTGTCAATTTTGATTTTCTCTAATGACTGGGTGGTCCATTTCTCATCTCTTCTAATGATATTCTAACATAATCATGTATATTGCTTACAATTTAAGCCAAAAAGTCATTGTAAAAGAAGTGAATTTATTTTTAGCAGGCAGTTCAGAGGGTCGGTTTAATAACCTACAGAGCTGTCTGTATCTTCTGTTTAATTCTCGAAGTATTTATTTCGTATGTGTGTGTCAGGCTAGCCAGGAATCCAGACGTAAACAGTAATCAAGAAGAGAGAGGAAGAAAGGGCGAATCGGGAAGCGATGGAACTAACTATATTGGGCATGAGGGTTTATCATGTAGCTCACGCTTATTTGCAAAAACGTTTCTTAATTTATTTCCAACCACTGATGGATAGTTAAGGGGCTTTCCCTCGGCTTATCAGTTTCCAGAGCTGGATCAGAATATGAAGATGGCTCGGTGTGATAAGAATGGATGCAAGGAGGGGTTGGGGAAGGGATTGCGATAGAGTGCAGGAGATTGTACTCTGCAGGAGATGGTGTGGTGCCAACAACTCCTGCTGAACGAGGTTTGTTCGGAGACAAATGCTAGGAAGCGATGAGGTGACACATCACAGAGCTGAGCGCTTTCAAGAGTAATGCTCTCATTCTCAGAGCTACGGCAACAAAACACCGAATCCCCCTCCCACTTCGCAATCAAACTACTACTGCTTACTAAGCGAGCACTTATGTCAATAGACAGTTTGAGATTGACTCTCGAACCATTTATTATTTACCGTGACCGCTGATATATGATAATAGCAGACACTGATTTTTCACATATTAAATTTGTTTTTCTCCCATCTCTCGACCGATTTCAGCTATTGAAAACTCGTCTAACGGTTCGAAAAAAGGTACTTAAAAGCCGAATTTGATTTCATTCTTTAAAAAACTGCGTACAGTCAAAAATGTGTGTATTTGATCTCTTTCCGTCGGTATTTACTATAACAAACTAAAAAACTATTTACATAATTTGTAATCGATCAAATTTTAAATGAACAATTTAAAAAAATGACTTTTTAAAGTTGTGCATATTATATTTTCACTATAAATAATATCATTTTATGAAATATTCAAGGTAGAATGCAAAGAAAGATGACGTCAAATTAATTTTTACCTTTGGTAACAATACGGCGCTATTTGCAAAGAAAACAGCTTCAATAGGAAGTACAAGAGAATTCTTCTTTTCTCATACAAGAAACCGAGTAGGCGTATTAGAGAACGAGATCCTAATGCAATTTTAGTTTGTGATTTCAACTCTTGAATACACACCGACTAATAACAATGAGTATTTGGGACCATTTCACGCCTTGAATTCTTCTGAGTGGGGCAGAAGTAGAGAAGTAAACAATTTCTAAAAAAGTTATAAATAGTCTGTAACTAGTTTCATTTGGTAGGATTGTAGATTCTTGGAAAGGATATCTGAAATCTTGGCAGAGGAGGAGAAAATGCACACAGTGGACACACCAGAGATGAATATATACATTCTGGCTCGCTGTCAATGGTTTGGCATCTTGAAGGTGCTCAAGATGACGGCTCGCAATGGTGAATCAACTCTTCTTCCAGGATAACATTGGGTTAACTAACGCTATTTATGGTAGCGGTGCCAAGAAAACCCATACTACAAAATAGAATAAAAACACCGCACACTAAGAATATCATTTTTTAAGTTGGGATCTCTTATTTTAAAAATGTACAGAGATAATTTCTTATTCAGGCTATTAGCACATTTCCCGTGAGGAAATGAAGTTATTCACGTTGATCATAATGCGACTTTTGATAAATATCAGCAGATCTTTACAGATTCTACATTAGTAAAGCATAAAATATAGTCCATTTAAAGTTTTACTCATATGTATATGTATGAACGGATTATATCTTTATCTATAAAATTGAAATACCTACAACTGTAAACAAGATTGAATAAATGATTATACCAGTAGCTGTGCCTATGAAAGTTTGAAACTGTACCTGTGTATATACCTCTGTGTATACATTTACACACACACATTTATATACATATTTATACATATATGTATATATTTGGTATTTGACCTTTTTCCCTACGAA
Organism: Oncopeltus fasciatus; assembly: GCA_000696205.2. Classification (NCBI taxonomy): domain Eukaryota; kingdom Metazoa; phylum Arthropoda; class Insecta; order Hemiptera; family Lygaeidae; genus Oncopeltus; species Oncopeltus fasciatus. Next base: position 240,904 of record KZ807470.1, on the reverse strand, counting down.
TGACTTCGTTGATGGCTGTAAACGGCTATGAGGGAGGGGGTGATATTTTAACTCATGTTCTATAACACGTACTACAATATCTTTACGAAAAACACACATTAAAGATGATATTTAAAATGGTAAAGATGAATCTTTTCATGTCATTCTTAGTGATATAATATTTTGGACTTGCCTTTACATCTTGGAGGATAAAATTAATCACTCACGTTTAGTAAAGTTGTGAGATCTGGTTAAATTACGACGCTGGAATTCACAATGGAATTCTTCAAAGAGTTATTTTCACATATAGCACGTAAATAAATCAATGATGTTTTTCTAAGTGAACAAGTTTTTCTAGGTGTTTGGTTATGTAACCTAATTGTATTCCTTCAAATTTCCCATTGAAGAGGTGATTGTGGTTATCAGTGAGTGGAAAGCAGCGAACTGTGAATGAGTTACTACGAAAGACTACCATAGAGATCAATCTTCATTTCAGGAATTTTCACAAAATATCGGGGCGTATATAGATTTGCCTAGTTCTTGTGAGGGGTGATCTTGAGGAGATATCCGAGGAACTGTTCCGCTAGATTAGAGCAGTGGACTCTCGCCAGCCGGTCTTGGCACCGCTCCTCTTCCGCTAGCACAGTATCTATCGCTTTTCTTGCGGCATCCGACTTCGCCTTTCAGGGACACCGCCGGAATATAGACTTCCATATAGAGAAATATAGAATCCCACATACAGCTTGAGGGAGTTGTGTTGACTCCCGACTACGGTTAGGCGTGTGGGAAATATGGAGTTCCACATACAATGATTACTCCAACTACATCATATGGGGAAATGAAGGCTCTGACTTACAGCTTACCAGAAAATACAGACTTTCACATACATACCAAGTTAAGCAGATATATCAACTAAACGTGAGTGAACAATTAGTTTGGCCGTGGAAACCGGAGTAGATACAGTCTATCTCTTATAAGAGGGGGCGATAAGAAAAGGGTTCGCTGGAAGATTATTTTAAATGTATTCAGCTTTTACTCTCTTCTTCAGTAACCCCGAGGATATCCCACCCTTTCACTATTGTTAAAGAAGTTATGAATTTTGATTCCAGAGGAAACTGAAATTTTAAGATTATTTGTTACTTCAATCATATATGAGTTTGTTGGAAATATTCCTTTTAAGAGGAAATGAAGTGGGAGATTGAGTGGGTTTTATAGTCCCTATTAAAGAAAGATTCTTTCCTAATGAAAGATGATTGTTTTGTAACAATGCCTTGAGTGAGACAAGTCCGTAGTACAAGTCTAGCAGAAGCCTTCAAAGGGAACAGGACGAGGGGTCAGTGTGATACTGGGACCTGTAGCCTGTCAGCCCTTGACCTGTCAGATCGGTCATCCACTCACCCCTGACACCCTTCCGACCTTGTTCGAGAAAGGTCAGGCTCGCTCGTCAAAGGCTCCATTCCTGTCGAACATCCTCTCATGGTTTCATTGGACGAGGATGGATGCGCAAAGAACGACTGATATGTTTAATCTACATAAGTAAGTCTTTAATTATAATTTATGTAAAATTCTTGAAACTTGCATCAAAGTTCGAGTTCTTCTTTTCTTGTTATTTATGAAGTTCTTCCCTAGCCCAACCGATCAGACCAAAGAGACCCATGGGAGAACGTGTAAAGGGCGTGTTTCTCCATGAGCCACGGTGAAGCCAGTACACCCTTCTGGTCTCCTGATATTTTCGCACCAGGAAATAAATCCTGGCCAATATGGCATCGGAATTTGTCCCCAAGGCAGAGGCCATCGCCTTAAAGAGTGACAAGAAGTAGTATATGCTGAGGACGATAATGACTCCTCAAGTTACGCCGGCGATTCGAGGCTAACAGTTCTCACGACAAGAAAAGCCTGACCTATGAACTACACCCGCAACATGAACGAAAGAGTGGTTTGATGTTTTGTCAAACGGAACTGTATTCACAGTTTTCGGTCCCTGGTTTAGAACCTATTGATGTGTGCTTTAGTTATAACGTGTAATAATACTCCTGATTCAACTTGCTGAATTCGGAATCGAGTCAACTTATATAACATATATATATATATATATATATATATATATATATATATATATATATATGGTGCTAATATCGCACATTTTACAAATTATGTTCAATTGTGTATTGAAAATAATGTTGACTTGACCCAAGTTAACAGAAATGCAAAAATTCTGTTAAAATTTGGCGACATTTGTGGTGAACAAAATATATTGAAGCAAGAAGTGAACGTGACTTATTTCGTGAAAGTTCAGGATGAGGACCTTCGAAATTGGTTCAAGGGTAAAAAGAAGTCCTTCCGTTTTGCGATACCTATGGTATGGCGAGAGCAAGTAAACCATAGCGACGATTGTTACCTTTGCTTTTGCGTTGTGAAAGGGTACAATCCCAGATGGAAACATACCTTGTCATGCCGAAATCTTCAGCAATTCGTCCCATCAACAGTTTGTCAGCACCATGAATCCGTCACGGAGAGAATGGTGTATTGCTTTTACCTATAAAATGTTTTTACCATGTCGTGGAGAAATGTTTAGGCAATACAAAGGATCCAAACTACGTATAAAAAATTGTGGAGTGAATGCAAAGTGCATTTCAAGTTTCAGGTAGTCTAATGAGTTTGAAAGTGCATTTTGCTACAATCCACTTTGACTACTTTCAAGAAGTAAGGTGTCCTGAGCGAAGAAAAAAAGGTGAAAGAAGAGATGGAGAATGGATATCAAGGAAAATGGAGCATTCCAATGATGGCCGACTACTTACGAGAGATCCTAGAAGTTTAATTCAAAATTATGTATTTAGTAAATAAAAATATTGGTATAATAAGTTAATTTTTTTTTTAAGTTGAAGATTTGCCATGATACCTAAAATGTCAGAAAAAGTGATGTCTTATGAAAAAATGGAGGTCATTTTTAGATTCAGCACACAAAACAATATTAAAATTTTGTGGAATATCCTGAACAGATCCTAGAAACTTTTTTTTTTCACTCTGGGGAATCTTTTAACGAGTAATATAAGCTTGCTTTGTGTCATTGGGTCTTAGAATAGAATGGCTCAAGAAGAATGCAATGTTTTAGAATTACTGAATATGATACTATTCCCGCCAAAGTTTACAAGAACTAACAAGTTATTTTTCCTTAGAATGTAGATAATTTTAAAATATTGGTATGCCACTTACAAATATCCATCGTTGTCTTTATATGAATATGCTATGTGATTTGCCTCGAACCGGTTCATGAACTCAATACTCTGGAGTAGAAATAATAGTGTTGTACGCTGAGGATGAAAAACAGCCGAAACTGTTCATAGTGTTCTGTTATCCGTTCATATGGTTCACTTGAGAGAACTAAGTCTACTTTACCTCCATTAATTTTTTTCATTTAGGACTCCTTCAAACATTAATTTTACTGTTATTAGCAGAATATTGAATATTTATCTAATGAAACTACTTCTTTTTTCAGGTGAGAATCGTTTACCTATAAATTTCTTCGACAAGGTAATCAAACATATTTTCATTATATACATTCATAAACTCAATATTTTTTATCCATACAATTATCGTTCTTCGGAAACTATTCCTTTTTATTTATGTGAATTAAAACTAAGAAATCTTTAACATTCTTATCGGAGTTAGATGGATGGCAGTGACCATTGAAGGAGTTTTTCCAGAATTCCCGAATTCTGCGGATGACAGGCTGCACTACGAAAGCATACAAATTTCAATTTCCCTTTGCGAAATATGGGGTCATTGCTCTTCCGATCAATATTCCATTTGCTTTAAGGCAGACATATAAAACAAAGAGGAAATAATTTATACAAGAAATGAACCAGAAAAAAAATCTTACTACCTCAGTCTGAGGAGTTGTGTTTGTGAGTTATATTTTTTTTCGTCCATTCTCCTGACAAAAATATATATATATANTAAAAGAACATAAAGTAAAAGCGTACCAAATATACAGTTTACAAAACATTTAATGTAAGTTAAACCGAGTATATATATATAAAATTGTTAAATTAAGAATAATTAAAATGTATAAACATTACGGTAAGTATTATAACTTTATTTTACTGAGGTAATAAATTACTGGTTTGTAAGCCATTGAAAATGTCTTAGCAGATATGTCTTAAGGAAATGAAAACATTCACATTGGCAACATGAACCGACTTTTGAAAAATTTTAATGAATCTTTGCCGAACCTACGTTGGAGAAACTAAAATTATGGTCCGTTCAAAATTTTATATTTTAATTACGCCAAAGTTTGTAGGACAAGATAGATGAAAAATTCCTCTATAACTTATTTTCTTAAACATTTCTACTGGATGGTTATGAAGTAAAATACTCAACTGTAAGTGGTTAGTGAGATACTTGGCCCACTTATTGTACTCTTCAGATTATCAGATACAATCTACTCTCTTTTGTCTTCACTGAAACTTGCAAAATCTGCTTAGATTATTCATTTCCTTTTTTCATTTAAATATTATTAATAAATGACATTGTATTTGACACATAATGATATATGGATGATTTTGGAAATTATGGCACATTCTGTATTAACTTCTTTTAAAAATATAACTGTATCTATATATAATTTACCAAGAATATTTTATATGTCTGTAATAATGTGTAATTTAGTTTGTAGACTATTTCAAATGGACGCCATGTTAATGTTCGCGGCTTAGGCTGAAGTGCATATCTCAGACCTTATATTCAAATGCTAAGTACCCATTGCACTTTAGCTCTGCATATGCGACGATACTTGCAGTCGTGGATTAGGGGGTCCTATTGCAATTTATTACCCCACCCTGCGAGGTGGACCATGAGCTCTCTACTCCCCTCAATTTGTAATGTTTATATCACCCAATCGCTTGATTATACATTCCTGCTAGAATTTAAGATCATTTACTGAAAGAGGTATGTACTCTCTGAGGTGTGTTAAACTGCTCAATATCAAGTGTTCCCATTAGAACATTAAGTAGAATTCTCCTGGTTTATTTATTCTCCCCCTATTGAGACTAATAATTTCCAGTAGATGAAAAGGGGACCAACTTCAGTCTTAACAATACAATTTTTTACTTCTTTGCATCAGACTACATTAGACGAATTAATTAATCAATTTATGAAAACATGCTCTTAACTAATACATTGTACTCACATGTGATGGACTATTTTATTTACCATTCTCGAATAATTATTCATTAGTCTCATTGGTAACATATTGTTTACCAATTGGTCCAGTCAGAATTAATATCCATTTGAAGTATCCTTATCCAGGTTAACTAATATATTGAAATAAAATAATTCTTTTATATATAAATATAAATAATAGACATGTAATTTAATCAAGTATAAAATACCAATGTACTTCCACTCAAATTCCATATGCAATTTGCATCTTATCAAGCTTCACCTTGTACCTGGAAAGACCCAACTAATGTTCATAAACTCCTTAAAAGGGTGAGGTAGATTTGTTTTTTTCTAGCTCCCTGTACGATTCAAATTAATAGAAATTATTATTTGATAAAAATCATTTAGTTAATACTCACATTTATTACCAATTATTTACATAAACTAACACAAACATAGTTATAACCGTTACCCACACATACACACTTAGTCAAACTGAAATACATCCATTAATTATATCTGACATTCAGAATTATAAAATTTAAAACAAATATAGTTAAACTAAAATGAAATTCACTATTATAAATAAATTATATTTCAAATTTCTCTAGAATGCATATTCACATCCTTAAATCTTAATATTAACTGACTTGTCTTGCTTTGTACAACGCTTCTAAAAGATTTCTGAAAAAATTTCTGACAACCACAAAGAACTGTGTTTAAAAATAAAGATTTACTTTATTAGATAGTTTAAAATATTTTTCGAATTTCAGTAAAATATGAGTTTAAATTTAACAGAAAGTATAATATTGAAGTCCTTCAAGTTTAACCTAAGCAGATTACTAACGTTTCATTTAAGATGTGTAAAAATAAGAATAAAAGAGGAAATATAGTTGACAATCGAGATGGAACAATGAATGTTAAAAGTATGACCACTAAAGTTTGCTCTAGACTGACAGAGGTGAGAGGATGGGGGAATCGCTCATCCATTGTAGTTAATTCTTAAATTTCTTCCTTGATACATGTCGAAAATGTACAAATGCGCAACATTGGAATTGCTATGAGAACCTCTTCAGTCAGCTTGAAGTCCAGCTGGAAAGACACTTCGGCTGGAGAACCTGGAGAACAGCCACTCCGCCAACTCCTTCTCAGATATTATTACTCTATCTCAGCCTCACACACCTACACACCCTACACTCAAGTCAAACAGTATCAGAAATTCTCCCACTTCGCATTGGTTCATCTTCTTTAACAAGGAGAGCTCATGACCTAATTAGAGAATATGCCATACAAATTCCACAGCCTGTAAATATTTACCTAACTCTCACCAAGTACATAAAAAAGGATACCATCCCCATCATATTTTAGAATAACTATAAAAAGCTTGTCCTAGATAAAAAAATCTTGCATAAGCATTTATATGGACGGCTCAAAAACTCTGAAGGCGTTGGATCAGCTTTCTTAGATGGCAGACCCTTTATGTTCTCTTTGCCACAGATGTCAAGCATGTTTACCGCAGAATTACTCGCAATAAATAAAGCCTTAAATATATATTGCCATTGTCAAAAACCATTTCTGTATTTACCGACTCTTTATCTGCTCTTTTAGCTTTACAAAGCCCTTTCACCAACCAACATCTCACAATAGACTCTCTGAAAGCAATAGATCACCTCAACGAGAAAGGTAGAAAAGTGACACTTAAACGGGTACCTAGTCACCGCGGAATTTCAGGCAAACGGTGTAAATGTGCTAGTTAAAAAATTAGTACTTCATAAGTGGGAAAATATATGGTGGTCAACCAGGGACAACAAGTTACACGAGATCAATTCTACTCCAAGGGTACGTTCCAGTTCCATGTCAACTGACCGTAAGGGAGAAGTGGTATTAGCCAGACTAAGAATAGGACACACAAGACTTACTCATGGCTATATAATGGCAAAGGATAACCCACCCATTTGTGAGGTCTGTGGACAACTTCTCACCATCAAACATATATTTACAGAGTGCCTAAAATATGAAGAAACAAGGAAAAAATATAACTTAAATGGGACTCTAGACGAAATTCTATTGGACAACGATAAAATCATCGATTATGTAATGAACTTTCTGAAAGAGGGCAGGCTATTAAATATTATCTAGATACATTTTTAGTATGCTTCTTTTCCATTCTCTCTCATTTTTTTTCTTTCTTATAAATTTCATAGTTTCCAAGGACTAAGAAATTACTATGTCTATCCACATAATAACTATTCGCATAACAACAATTCATTATACCTCACCATGACCTATTGCTAAAAAATTCTTCTTCTTGAAAATATCTTCCCGCTTCCAAAAATATCTCCTTGGCGTTAATGACCAAACGTTGACAAGCCATTAAAAAGAAAACAAAAAGAAAACCTTTATTTATGAAAAGATAAAGACCTGTTGTAAACATTGTGAAATGTAAATGTATTTGGGCAATTACAGGAAGCCCATTGTTACTGTTCCTCTACTCAGATATCAAACTTAAGGCAAAGTTATGTTTTATTCGCGTAACATGTCGATTGTGGACCAAATAATTACATTGAATAATGAATTTATACATTTAATTTAAATAATAAAAATATAACTTGAAAAAAAGCTTCTTATCCATCAAATAAATGGGCTTCAGTTAAAAATACTTATTTGAAAATTAATATTAAAACAATGCTACTTTACTTTGTTGCTACATACTATAAGTTGTAAAGGTTATGTAATGGTGTGTAAGCGAGGAGCGGTTTGCCAGTAAAAGTCCTAAGGGAGTCCTTGGAAATATCCTGGCTCTGTTTGAGCTGTCCTGTTAAACAATAATAAGGACGGGGTTCTTGAGCGCCGGCAATAAAGGCAAAATATAGTGTGTCCCCCCTCGGTAGTTAGCGGAGGAGGGGAGGTTTAATATTTCATGGTGGAGGGGAGGGGGGTTCAGTGGCTAGCACCTTATATATACCTCTCTGTATTTATCTGAGAGGAGTAATCTCTTCCAAAGAGCTAGTGTTGCGTTAGAGGAGCGCTCTACCGGTTTACTTCTGACTTATCCATAGTTCTCAATCTGTGGAGGAACTTAACTTACACTAAGACAATTTACATTGGACATAGAGGTCTCTTACCACCTGTTACCCTGTGGCCATGACACAAGCCATGACCAGCTTCTTCCTTTTCCTAGGCTGATCTTTTCTCACTTGTTCTCATTGTTTTTTATTTTAACTGTGAAAGTTCAATCAAACGTTTTGGCTGGTTTCCTTATATTATTAAGAGTTAAAATTCCAAAAATTAATTAGTACTAATAAATTGACTCTTGCCTTCTGAAGGCAATCTGATCAAATGGCTAACTCATTTTTGGCTGGGCAAAATGCTCTTTACAAAACTTCCAGTCCGACCAGCCTTGAGGCTGGAGTACCGCATCGCCTACTACAGAATTCACTGGTATCCAAAGGAGTTCCAGAGTCAGACTGCAGGCCCCTTACACACCTCCATCGCGCTTGGAAGACGACAGGGAGATGTCCCCTGCCCTACATTCACTTCAGGGAAAGCATTTGCCCTTCCTCACGCCTTTCTGCTTAATACAGCCACTCGGCCATTTGGCACTCGCACTTCTGCCAAGGGGATCCAGATTCGTGCCCTGGATTTAAAAAAAAATCTATTCCGTTGCATTTATTGTTTAAATTTACGTGGGATAAAATATTACAAGAAAAAGTAATATTTATTTCGAGTGGTATGACTTTTTTCAACCGAATTATGAAACGGCAAGCCTGATAAAACTCTTGTTAGACTAAGAAGTTTTCTATAGATTTCAGCAAGGCTGAACCACCGGGTCTCGTTGTTGTCCTCTGATTTGGCAAACGTTAACTAGATCCAGGCAACAGTGGATTAGGAAATGCTATTTCGAAGCTTTTTTCCTGGTAACACCATTTAAGAGTGCACGTGGACTAGTTCTCGTGGACCTTATAATATCACCAGCAGAGTGATAATTCTGTGTCTCGAATGTTAATGTCTCCACACACAAACTCAGCCTAGAGTCCTCCAGCTCTGCACAGATGAGCCTCGAATACAACTTTTTTTTTTTTTGAATTAATATTGTATAAGATTCTTTTAACATTTCTTAAACGTCAAAAAAAAAAAAAAATACAATAAAAAGAATAAGAAATCTTTTTTTTTTTTCCTTTTTGGTAAACTGATTTTGCAGCCGAAATCCAAAGCGAGGCACATATTTTGGACCTTTATTATTTTCTAAAGGGGGACTTGGTGGGTGGGAATTTGAAAGACATAGGAGTGGTGTGTGCGGTGAGTCGGAGGACTGTGAGAGAAGGGCCCAATATGCCTCCCTGACAAAGGCCCTGCTGAATGGGAGGACACTTGCTTTGTTTCCGACACTTACCCTCTAGTCAATAATCAGCCCCCCACCCCTCCTCCCCCCCTCCACAAGCCCCACGGCAAAAACTTACTTCCGCCTTACTTCTGCCTAATTGACCCCCCCCCAACTTCGCCAATGAAGACGGCAAAAAGTCGGGAACAGTTTATTTTGAAAATATTACCAATTTCTTACAATGATTTATAAGGTACTTTTTGAAAAAAGAAACAGCAAGAAAAAGTGTCACCATAAACTAATAGATATATTTAAATTACTGTTGGTAATCAGACATCAATGGTTAAAACATTGTAAATAAATATTTTTAATTACTTAGTTTATTTATTGGGATTAGGTGTGTTAAATAAGCAAATGATAAATTCATTATTATTAAATACAAATATTTTTTGTTCACTACATTGTAAATAGTATTTGTATTTCCATGACTTAGTTCCACGACGAGCCCACCATGGAATGCTCTTACAAATACTGGAAAATATTATTCACCTTCACGTTACGATTTTTGTATAACTACGTTACTTATGCATTTGTAGATATGTAGGGGGGACGGTAGTCTAGTGACGCAAACCCTCTTTTTCAGGCCTAATAAATAGAGAAATAAAAATGACTATTTTATATCAATCTTTTGGGTCATCAGTGATTGGTTTTGCTTTTAGTGAGTACGTTTCCCGGGAGTTATTTCTTCTGATTATCATTGTAATGTGGATTGAAATAGAATTTTAGTAGATTTACCGCAGAGCTAATAGTAGATACCTAGATATCACAGGATATTGGACATATTAAAAAAATGGCGCTCAAGCGTAAGGGATTTTAAAAATAGTGAAACAAAATTTAGTATTTATGCTTCTTTTTGCAAACCGTTAGATGAGTTTGTTGAGCTGAAATTAGCTGAAATCGGAGGGAAAGAAAGGGGGGGGGCGTATAAACGAAATACCTCAAACTTACTGCATCACAACTACTGGTACTAGTGCGACCTGGACTGATAAGAAAGGGGGGGGGGGGTAAGAGAGGACCAAAACATAAAGATGTGAATAAAAAAGGACCAAATTATTTAAATATTTCTATCTTTGATATAAAATACAATTGATTCTCGAAGTATAGTCCATTATAATCTATCCCCATTAGACATCTGCTAACCAATTGCTCGATCCTATGTTTATACCATTCCTTGGGATGGCTTTCAACAAAGTATTGAACCTTAATTAGAATTTTCGCAAAATTGAAAACTATTGGCCACTAGTTGTAATCAAATGATACAAGGTCTGAACTATATTGTGATTGAGGCAGGAGTTCGAAACCATAAAGTTCTTTCAGCCTCTCTTTGGATACTAATCTCACGAGTCACTTCTGAGGCTGTGACATTTTTCCCAGCAATCCCTTACAATTACGAGAACTTCGTAGGATCAAAGTCCTTCGCACAATCCTCAACACTCCTCCCTACGTATCCAATAAAACCATCCATTCTGACCTGCAAGTACCTTTTGTTTCCGAGCTCATCCCCTCCAGATTTGATAAGTTCCACACAAATATCCAAGGACATCCAAATCCTCTTGTCCTCTCCTTGGCATCCCACGTTCATCCCGACAACCCTCCCCGACGCCCCAAGAGGAGGTGGCCAAGGGACCTCCTACTCCAGTCAGTTTAGTATAATACCTAGGGAGTGAATGCACTGGCATTTTTCTCCCCCTCTCAATCCCTCCTTAACTCCCTGCCTAGTCTCCTTCTTATCCTAGGATAAGGAGAAGATGGGTGCCGGATAGTCTATCGCGGGTTAACCTGGGCTCCTCTCTGAGGACTGGTTACGTCTCTGGATAGACGAGCAAGGATTCTTATCATGTACCCCATCAAAAAATTAAGTGTAAAAATGTACAGATAATTTTTTTTTTTTTTAATAAAGAGTTAATTCAGCTAGTAAAAAAATAAAAAAACTTCGTAGGACTCTGTCATGTTTCTTTTTTATTTTAAATAACTAACCTGAGGATCTCTTGAAGAAGCCGAATGTCATTTATGAGTTCAGCGAATGTTCTAAATAGATTACTACGCGTTAAACAAGATTAAAACATTTTGAGTCCTTTGCAATCTAATATTTGAAAAAATGGTCATTTTCTCAAAACACCCCTTTAAAATAGTCATTATTAGCGTCGTGAAAAAATGTATAGAACAGAATCAGTACAAAATGTAGTTCATACAAAATCAAATACAAAAATTACAAAATATGTTTATGAATGTTAATTCGAGACCTTTAATTTTTAAAATGTAGAAACCAAATTCAGTATTCAGCCTATTCATTGCAAATATTTACAGTTACTAATATTTGGTCAAAAACGGATGAGGGGCGGCTTTAGAAGGGGATCGACCTTGGCTTATAACGTCTTGTTCTTTGAGTCATGAAAACGTTCTAAGGCTTTTAAAAAAAAAGCATATTAAGGTGAAGACATTTAACATTAGAGGACGTAGCTATTACGCTCATTGCTCTCTCCAGCTCACTCCATGCCCGTCCTCACTGAAACCTGCTTAGGACACACAGCTCTTGCGTCGCGGACTTGTTCCCAGCCTTAGAAGTGGCAAGTGTCGGTCAACATGGAGGGAGACATATATTTGATATACTGGTGAAATTTGGAGGGGGGCTGAGACTAGGGTAGGAGTCCCTAAGGGGCGGAAGCTTTAGCAGGCTTTATTCCTGGGGGGAGGGGGTAAAGTTTTCTTATTTTATCGAGGGTAGTCTGAGCTCAGCCCCTCGGTGTGTCACGTCTCCAAGAAGAAGCCGGGTCGCTATCTCGCTGTTCATCTTTAATTAATCGCGAGGTAATTGCTACTGTAATCTCTTCCGCAACTCATAAATTTCCCGGGGGGAGAAGAATGACTTTCTTCTATGGCCATTCAAAATGGCGAACAACAGATTTATCTCAACTAGTAAGTAAGTAAAGTAGAATATACCAGAGACCCATGTTTTAGAAGTATCGCACAAAAAAAGAATAGACATATAATTGAGCATTATATATATATATATATATAGTATTTTAGTGAACTTTAAGAATTTAGACTTATTTTTTTATGAACTGTTGTTGTAAACTTTTTAAATAAATTTTAACATATAAATTTGACATTCTAAATTAAAGTCAATTAAGACTATTGTTAAAATCCTTAATTCTACTGTTTGTTCAGCACTAATTACTTCAACAGTCGACGGAAGAAAAAAACAAAATAAAACAAATTATGTTGTTGTTCACATAGGCTTCCACGGTCTCCGGAAATATTCATAAATACTTTTTCTTGTATGGTCAAGTACAGTATAGTTTCTTCTGTTTGCGAAGCTTTTGCCCACAGGAAGCCATCACGCATGATGTGATCAAGCCCGGCAGGAAGAAACTTTACTGTATGGTCAAGACAAAAAAAAGTATTATAAACAATATTATTTATTTTAAAGCAATATTTTTGATGTCTGTGTTTGATTTGATCTATGTTATTTATTATGATTAATTAATATTTTCAACATAGTAATTAATTTAACATATTGATTTGGTTTTTTTAAAACTTAACATATTAACTTCTTTTTTTATACGGTAATTTTTTCTGTCAAGAAAGCACTGAGAATGCCTCCGCCTCCCAAGTGCTTTGCGTTAAAATATGTATTAACTGTGGAGGTTTGTGGCCGTATTGCATTTGTTTCACCAACTGTTAAGAACCTCCACCAGCAATTATAAAGAAGCAAAAAAAAATAAAGAAATTAATTTTTTTAGTTAATTTGTACAAATTGGACGTCAGTAAAGACTTTGAAAAACAGTATGTTTAGCAATTTGTAATGCAAGGGAACATAATAAAAAATCTAACTGTCCCAGCCAGGACACGAACCTGGATCTCCTGCTATCCGGGCCGGTGCATTTGCCAATTATGCTACCGAGACAAGTCTGATAAGTTATTAAATTGCCCGCGCTAGTGTCGAGAGTCTAACCTCGTCGGCCTCGGAGGTTAGACTCTCGACACTAGTGCGGGGAATTTAATAACTTATCAGACTTATCTCTTGTCTTGGCTGGGACAGTTAGATTTTTTATTCTCTTCCCTTGCACTAAAAATTGCTAAAATTTACGTGGTATTTATACCACAAAAAATAATATTTATAATAGTATGTTTAGCTTTATAATTAAAGGAAGAAAATTTTAGTATAACTCAATTTCCTCAAAAGACTTCTACTAAAATTGAAATATGTCAAAACCAATGATATTGGGATTAGCGAATTACTGTAAGAGAATCTTGACAACGTAGTCGTACTCAGCTGTGGGCCAAGTAGACACCATCGCGGGTCAAATATGAAATGTGGAGTGAAAATGGTCCACCACTTCCTCTGGAAGTTTAATTGAATGTCTGAAGAGCTGTTCTAGCGACTCGTTCTCAGATCTCGTTCTCTTGCCGACAGTGAGACTTTCTGAGAACCCTTCTCACATTCAGCTCCGACTCCAATGGCAGTTCAGCTCCATTACTTCTTCAGCAGAGTCTATTCCTATTGAAATAACCTAAGTTGAGGGGAATGTCGAACGGAACGTGAACTGTTCAAGGGAAGATATTCCATCTGAACTATTCCTATTTTGAGGCCTATAAAAGTGAGATCGGGGAAGGTTTTGGAACTGCACTTAAAGCAGCCTACGGGTCTAGACAGCTGATCTGATTTTGAAAATACCTCAAAGTGACGAGATTCCGACATTGCAGGGAAATAAGCTCCTGTGTGTGCGCTTTTGTTTTCCCCTTCCTCGTGAATGTACTATATCTACCGATGGCGGATTCTCCTTGAGCCGATCAAGCTATTACTTTCAGCCCGACCTTTGAAACATTCCTCTCCCAATTCCGTTATGTATTTGTCCTTAAGCGCCCTCGTGTTCGTAATTCTTAAGGAAACCAAATTCTGTAGCTTCTTTGTGCATTTCACTGGGTGTATTCCGCAGCCAAAACCGGTCAAGATAATGAGGGGGGGGGGGTTAAGATGAAGACAAAATTGGAAACCCTGAAACGTCTTCTTTTAATTAGTGTTATGGAAACATAGTGTAAAATGTGCAGAATGTAATTTTCTAATAATTGTATAGTTATAATATTTTTATGGAAAACGCTGATTAGTTAAAGTATTTAAGTATAAAACTTTAAGGGATGTTTTAGCCTCTAAATAGTTAACATACGTTAACCGTTTATCTAATGATATTTGATTCTTATAACTTTTTGTATTTCTGAAGGTTTTTAGATCTTTTTGATGTGAGTTCTGATATCTGAAGGAGGATAAATATCAAAATTACAACTGGTTTTGCGAAGAGGAAACACAAAAGCAATATGACATCAATAAATATGTGTTACGATTTCAAAAAGTAATAAAACAAAATCAAAAAGTACTAAAAATATGAGAATTGGATAATTTTCGCTCACTGGCGCATAAAATATAGGAAAAGTGGCAGAAGAATAAGGCAAATAATAAAATTGATTAATCTACAAAGATTTCTTGTCTGGTTGTTCCTCAGTTACATCCAGCTTTCCCACGGATACTGCTGACTGCCTGCATCTGCACTTTTGTACTGTATAAACCCAGCCATAGTCTGTCTTTCGCTCTCTCATGCTCTGCCAGTCATTATGCCCCTGTAGCTATTTGTAACAAAGTTACTTTTTTAAAAAGCCCAATTAGTGTTCATTATATTTAACTCTTAACAAGTCTATCCAAAGTCCAGAGGTCGAATCTGGGCCTCAGAAGGCAAAGATTTTAAAACTCTTACGTTAGTGAGTCTGCAGAATCTGTGCATCTGCATAAAGTTTCGTCTTCCTAGTCTATGCAGTGAAGGAATGAGTTTTTGTTTTTTTTATATCTGTGTTTGTTTGCTTGTACATATAATAAAAATCTATTCCATCTGTAAAAAACATGAAATCCCGCTGTGGAATACTGGGCCAGTAAACAACTGGGCCAGGCGTCACTGTGGACAGATATTGCGGTTGCATCTGTCTCCTGCGATCAAAGTAAATTTATGTCTGTAGTGTTTGGAGAACTGGGTCACAGTGCGCACCTCCTCTGAATTACAATCCCTGCCAGTCAGACCGCGTCCAATCCTCTTGCTCCTTCTTCTTCCAAACATACCTTATATTTCATTTCAATACAACCATACTTGTTTTTCCTACTTCCACATTACGTTCAGAATACATTTTATATGTGCTTATTCGTGACTTGAACTTGTAATGAAAAGCCCAACTCACAGGAACACTCATAAGCTTTACAGAATTTAAAAATATTTTATTGAAATTAAACGTCAGGTGACATATAGTCTTTATCTGTTATCAATATGAATTGTGTACACTGTGTTACGTGGTTTGATTTCTACCTCTCTTATGAAAGCAATAAATAATCGAGACCTGTTACAAATCCAATCAACCAATTGGAATTCAATGAGAGCCCCGATAGTTGCAGAGGTCAAGCGCGTCTTGCCAGAAAACGCAGGTTCGAGCCCCGCCCTGGCTTAAACCTCTCTATAAACTAAACAGACCCACTAAGTCCCTATGCACTAATTTCTATTCATTTTAGCACAATTATAATCTTAAGGAAATTTCTTCCAAAACCTTAAAATTAAAACATAACCATAATTATTACAATGGACTTTATATTCTAATATAGTTTATAAACTTGAAGTATTTACCATGAACTTCAAATGTATTTCCGAAAATTTGGCAGATCCCATGTCGTATCTGCCCTCCATGGGTTCTTCGGCAGCTACTCTGCGAATTCATTCTTTTCTTGGACGAATAATGGTCGTAGGTCCTTACCTACATCCACCTTTAGTTCATAATTGTTACCATTTGTTAAGCATTCAGAAACCTAGATCATGATATTGTGAATCGTGAAATTTTGATTAATGTTCAAATAAAAATGTTTGGCAAAATGCAGTATTTTACCGGGAAATAAAGGACATATATGGACAAGTGAAAATATTATGGATAACAGCTGATAATAATAGACGGTAATTGAATGAAGAAGGACTCATAAGAAGGTTTTCCTGATCAAGTCTCTCTAACTGTTTGGGAATTCGTGGCGAAGGTATCCCCCGAAAAAGAGGATGACAAATATTGGTAGCTCTGTGGCGAAGGGTCCGGCTGCATCGAGCGACAAGTACAAATTATCTTCTGCCTAATATCTCTCAGCTCGTTGGCACATTCTATAGCCTTCCTTTGATTGATGTAACCTCCCTCTTCACTCTTGGAGAATTCGCTAAGATTCAGCTCAGCTTAACTTCATAATATATGTATCGTTATTTGAAAGTGTTATATATTAAATGATGTTAACGAGTTAATTTAGTAGCGATTCGAAGAGAGTTTCAAAGAGCGAATAAAGTTTCAATAAACCCAAAAAGGGGAAGGCCCCTGAGTTATACTGTTAAATAATTACCTTAATAAATGGTTTCTGTAAAATTATAAATTTACGAGCTATGTTAGTTCTGACGTCACTAATTCTTGATTTCCCAAGAAATAAACCGTTCAATGGAAAATATACCTGAAGGCCATTAGATCGTGCGATAGGTTCTACTTCGACTGTCAATTGTTCTATTGCTTCTGAGTAGGTCTCTCACTACGTCACTACATACCCTTTATTTAGGTCAGGGCCAGTCAGGGGCATCACCGGCCGTGGAGATTGCTCCGAGTGCGGAAGGTTATATTGTCCGCCTTCTTCACCTATCCCGCTTTATATTGTAATATGTTGTATTCTTATCAATAATTTACAAGTTATCTTTAAGAAGAGTCAGATAGAGGTCCTTCGAAATTCTATTAAAGGTTATTTTAAATCAATAAAGGCAATAATAATAACTATAATTATTAAATAACTATTTGAAGTAATTAAATTTATTTTCTAACTCTATCAGTTTGATTGTGAGTAAGGGTCTACCATCAGTTATACAGATCATAAACTAACTGTTCTTCCCTCTCCTTCTTTACCCTGTCTGTAGGTGATGACTGGGGATACTGGATCTCCATCAGAATATATATGCATATGAGCTGTCTTTCGCGTCCTAACGGCGAGCTCTTTCGGGAGGTGTCTGCCATCAGTTATACAGATCATAAACTAACTGTTCTTCCCTCTCCTTCTTTACCCTGTCTGTAGGTGATGACTGGGGATACAGGATCTCCATCAGAATATATATGCATATGAGCTGTCTTTCGCGTCCTAACGGCGAGCTCTTTCGGGAGGTGTCTGCCATCCTCGGGCCGAACATAAGACTTGTTGACTTTCTCAGGCACTTTCTCAAGATATAATTAAAGTATTGTTTAGTTTCATTATAAAAATAGTTTAGTTTTACCATGGTAAAGTGCAGGGTGGGAATTCCTTCATGCGTCGACTTATAATGGTTGGAGTGGATGGTATAAGAAATTTTAAGAACGTAAACTTAAGCAACGTATTAAACGTGAAACAATTACTATTAAAAAATTAGGTGTTAACTAATACTTAATTTGGTTATTTAATTGTTTAGTGATAAAATTTCAAATCAAAACATTTAAATGAGTATAAATTGCAATCATATTTGCATTTGTTTGCTTATTATTTACATGAATTAAATAAACTTATTTTCATGTAATATGTTAAGTGGTTTAGTTGAGAAAAAAAAACTANTGGTGTGTCAAAGTCTTTAATACATTTAAATAACTTTTTATTATTGCATATATGATGAGTGGCACCATTATCCACATACCAATTTATAACGTCACTTTCAGCTTGAAAAATGTGAGAAACAAAGAGGGTAACGGTGTTACTCTGCTTTGCCTCATATATATATTTATAAGGCGAGAGAACATGACCTAGGTAAGGCGTTGCTCGGAGGAGATTAGATTCTGGCAAGTTCGGTTGGATAAGTGGTGTATTGCAATTTCGATCAGACCATATTGACGTGACAGGAAGAACGGCTTCACTTATTAAAGCAAAGTTTGAACATCAAGTTCAGTTTTCTGTCGTTGAATACCGTTTATGTCTGATAGAAGGACATTGTGTCAATTGTTTGCGGAGACTGTAAGGGAGCTTGAGGGACGGGGGCTGTGGTATGTCGTGGAGAGGTTACTTACAAGGTCACCTTCTCGGTCTTCGGTGGCTGGCAACGGGCGGGACCAGGAGTAGAGAACGGTTTGCTGGTCGTACCGGTCGCTGATTGGCCTGATGAGTTGCCTGCCTGGCCGGGGTCTGCTGTTGACTCGAGGTAATAGTCCAGGCCTGTACTCCAGAACTGAGGCAGGTCTTCTATGCATCGCGCAGAGACTCTATAGTCCGGTAATCAGCTGTATGTGGGCCTTAGCGATTGGCGCCGGTATGTCACCACTGCAACCCGACTCAAGATGGACGCCGTGTCTGACGCAGGGGTGAGGTCGACTTCAGTAGCGCTTGGTGTGGTCCCAAGCCCCGCAGATTGTACATTGCACTATTCTGCGTTTCTTATTTAGTCTCACTAGGGTTTAGCCCAAGGAATACAGGGCTTGAACGTGGAATTTAGAAATTTCCACAAAAATATATCTAAGATATAAGAATATATCTAAATCTTCCGATCCATTATATTCCTTAATATATTCTGTTGGTGTGCTGTAATATAGTCCTTAAATGAAAACCCTCGGGTATTAGTTTTGGGTAACAGTAGGTGAAGGAAAGTATTATAGGAAAGTAATCCTAAGGGCAGTAGCTTCCTATAATCTGTTTTTCAGAGGGATTCCGCGAGACCTAGCTTTCAGTACAAATGGGTTTTGACAAGATAAGTGTCACCCAGAAGTTGTTGTAAGTCTTGCACAACAATAGCTGTCGGTGGTTTCGGCAGAAGTCGAAGTGTTTACGCCGCACCTCTGGCAGGAGGTGTACTCTGTACCTATTCCTCTTATGTAAGCTCCGTCATCGATGGTTGGGGATTCATGCTACTTCTCTGGTGGTGGGTTCCCTCGTCCTTCTTTAGCGTCTTTCACCAATCTCACTCCAGCCAGATCGAAACTAACACAAAAACTAAAGGAGCTCTATCACTAATAAGATAATAAAATACTTCTAAAAACAATTTACACAAAGAAATAATCATGTTCATTAGAACCGGTATATTGACATAGGTTATCAGTACCTCATTCACATGTTTTCAACTTCTTACATTATAAACAATTTAAATAAATTTCTATTAATTACCTTTAACGGTTGACCCATATATTTATGAAGTATGAAGGGTTCATGACATCACTAGTAATTAGTTTCTAAACTCAATACTTCATTTATTTTTTTAATAAATGCATGTATCTAAACCCTTTTACAATGTGATAGATATTGAGGTAAATGAGTTAATTAACTAAATAAAACGGCAGAGTTGAGGAAAAACTTCACTGTAATAATAAAGATAGATTGTAGCAGAACGTGGTTAATATGGAGGTAAAAACACTATATATAGGTTACAATCATGTGTTGCCAGTAACAACCATAAATCTTTTCAATGAACGATGAATTAAGATAACAATTAATAAATGTAATAAAACAATTTATCTCAACACTCCCCCTCATTGAAAAGATTTTGAATTAAGTATTTTATTTAAGTTCAACCCTTTCCAATAATGTTTTCAGGGGTTTCTTGATCTGCCATAATTAAAGTGGTGACAAAATCATTGAACCGCTGGGGTGGTTGGATTTTGCTCCGATCTCTGAGTCCAAGATTTGGTTGTTCTTTTTCTTCTGTAGACTCTTCTTCTTTCTTGCTTTCTTCATCTTCTTCAGTCTTCTTTTCTTCATCTGCTTTCTTCTTGCTTCCTTCATCCTGAAGACGAACTGTCATTGATGGAATTAGTGGCTTTTCATTGAACGTTACATTTCTTGACCTTATAATTGTTTTTCCTCCGGTCCATACTCGATAGCCTCCAAAGTCGTAACCGACTAATGTTCCTTTTGTTGCCTTTTTGTCCATCTTTTTCCTGAACTGCTTAGGAATGTGAACAAAACATTCACAACCAATAATTTTTAAATGTCTAATGCTAGGTTTCTTCCCTGTCCACAATTCAAAAGGAGACTTTCCAGGAACGCCAGACTTGGAAGTTCTGTTTAAAATATATACAACAGAATTAATTAATTCAGCCCAGAGTGATTGTGGTAAATTACCATGGGAATGTAGAATAGCCCTGGCTGCCTCTACGACTGTACGGTTATCCCGCTCAATAAAACCGTTAATTTCGCTGGAGTAGGGCATAATTAACAAGTGTTTAATACCGTTATTTATCAGAACCTCCTTCATTTTGTGACAATCAAATTCTCCTCCATTATCACTTTGGAGCGCTTCGACAGTGTGTCCATCTTTTTGGCACTCTTTAAGAAAAATTAAAAATTTATCAGAAACATCAGATTTCTCTTTTAGGAAGAAAATGCGTCGGAATCGGGAAAAATCGTCTTTGAAGAGAACATAGTATTTGTACCCAGAAAAGGACTTTTCAAAAGGTCCACACACGTCAGCATGTATGACTTCTCCCGGTACCGTTGCCCTTTTTCGAGTTCCATGTTTTAATTTATGTGCCTTACCATAGACACATCCTTCACAAATGCTAGGATCAGCCTTTAATTTAATACCTAATTCTCTCTCAATCACTTCTTTTGTGTGTCTCTTATCTTGATGTGCAAGTCTTTCATGATAGAGTTGCATGAGTCCCTCGTGATCACTAGCCACAACATTATTAGTCGAGAGCAAGAAAGTATGTAAATTAAGTTTATACAAACCGTCATTAATGTTCCGTTGTCCTGTCATAACAACTTCATTCTTGACAATAAATTTGCATGTTCCGGCTGATGAAATAAATTTACTCTGAGGACATCTATCGTGGGCTGCCAAAACTGAAAACAAATTTTTGTGAATAGAAGGCACTAACCACACATCCTGCAACGTAATAACTTTACCCACAGATGTATGTAATTCTACATCTCCAAAGCCTAATGCGCCAGCTTTTTGACCATTGGCTGTTACAACCTGGTGTGGTGTGTCAAAGTCTTTAATACATTTAAATAACTTTTTATTATTGCATATATGATGAGTGGCACCATTATCCACATACCAATTTATAACGTCACTTTCAGCTTGAAAAATGTGAGAAACAAAGAGGGTAAGGGTGTTACTCTGCTTTGCCTCAGGCTTCGGTGGACGCCCATCTCTTTTCCATTTAATACAATTCTTTATTAAATGACCCTCTTTTTTACAATAATGGCAAGTAAATCTCTTTTTAGGAACTTTTTTAATGGTTAAATCTCTCTTAGAAAGAGCAAGGGCCTCCTCGTCATCCTTAGAGACATTTCTATTTGTATTAACTTCTCTAAGAGCCCTTTCGTGAGCACACAATTGACTCGTCAAATTTTCAATGGTTCGTTCTGACTTAGGCATCAATTGCCAACTTGACCTAAAAGAAAAATATTCTGACGGCAAGGTGTCAAGGATTTTACAAATCAGAAGTATCTCTGGCAATTTACTTTCAGTATTTAATTCAATGTTGAGACTATTCCAAAGATTTTTGACTTTAGAAAGATGACTTGCCATATCATCATCTGATGAATATTTTAAATTAAAGAATTGCATGCACAGGTCAAATGTTTTATCTTCGGACACGCCATCATACAATCTGTGCAACTCAAGCCAGATTTCTCTAGAGGAGTTAAATCTCATCACTTTGGTTAATGTTTCCTCCGTCATATTAGAAATCAAAACCAGCATGGCCTTAGTATCCGCAGCTTTAAACTTTTCATTTTTATTATTGAAATCTTTTACCTCCTGTTCTGATGCTCCGGTGGGTGGACTCGTAGGGCAGGTTAACTTCCCTGTGACAACTTCATCTCCACTAGGAAAACTCCTTAGAAGTATCAGAATCTTAAATTTCCACGTCGCCCAGTTGCTTTTTCCTTCGAGATTACCAATGTTAACCTTTAGATCCATTTTGTTTTCCGAAAAACTTCGTTACGAAAACAGTATGCGGGGACGCTAACACTTTTATAACCGAACCGTATCTTATCTCTTAAATTGTGCGTCTGGAGCTGCTAGACCCATAACCTATTGAGGTAAATGAGTTAATTAACTAAATAAAACGGCAGAGTTGAGGAAAAACTTCACTGTAATAATAAAGATAGATTGTAGCAGAACGTGGTTAATGTGGAGGTAAAAACACTATATATAGGTTACAATCATGTGTTGCCAGTAACAAGCATAAATCTTTTCAATGAACGATGAATTAAGATAACAATTAATAAATGTAATAAAACAATTTATCTCAACAATAGATAGTTACTAATCTTTATTTTGAGTTCATATTTATATTTATTTTTTCAATTTAGGAATAACAGCTTGATACACACCACAATCGCTAATACTTGATGTTTACAACAAGGTAATCGCCATCGACTGGTAGGCTTTGGCCATGTCTTGCTCAACATGTTATGTAAAATACTTGGAAGAAATTACCTCGAAATGTTCCTATGAGCTTTTCTTCACATGTTGTTGCTAGAGTTCGCTAATGGCTGCACCAGCAAAGGGTTGAATACTGATACATCTTCAATGTCTTCTGATTTATTGAAGATTAGGGTGATGAATGAAATTTTGTATATTTGTATAATATTTTTGTGTGAAAATCACACAAAAAAAGTCATTTGAAAAGTAACTGTAAGAATGTAAAATGTGTCCTTTGAATACTTCGGTCGGCTTAAAGGGTGTACTCGCCTTTACTCTTCATGTCCTCTCTTGAATATATATATATTATAAAGTCCTTCTTTAAAGCTGAGAAATCTGCCTATCATATATTCGGGACGGACTTTTTAAAACTCTCTTTTGATCGAATTTTTAAAAAAAGTTTAAATGTTNTTAGATTTTATCTAAAAAAGTTAATAAATTCATAGGTTAATTTGTTGATATAAGTAATAGAAATTGCAGGAAAGACTCAGAGTTTATTGCTGAGAAGCTATAGGTGAGTTATTGACACTGATGTCACCAGCAACAAAGGATCTGCAGAGGAGGAGTGACCAGGAGATAATTCACATTGAAAAACGGAAAAGAAAATTAAGATGGTTTGGACAAAGTCTAGTCAAGAAATCCTAACAAAAAACTGATCAAAGTACAGATGGGTCTTTATTTAATAAATAATAAAGAGAAATATACCAAAACATGTTTGACTAGGAGTTTGTTGTCATTTATCAAGTATGTATTTTTCTTCTTACAACTTTCAAATGAATATTACTATGAAATAACAATTTGCAATGGTAGATTTATGTAAGAAATACTCAATATATTGTCCAGCCATAAGTTTATTGCTGAGCTAAGTTACTGCTCTACAAGCAGCACCGGAGGAAGTAATGTCGGAGAGATATTTGTTCTGTTCACTCAGCTTAGCTTTTATGCACCAATTCCAGAGTGCTCCAGCGTTTATGTGACCCTAGTAGTAGTTCTGAGTTATTTATTTCTTTTTTATGTTTCACTTGTGTTGTTATTAACATTTTATTATTGTGATAATATAATTTTATTAAAAGTAGACACTTTATACAATTTGTATTAAGTATACCTCGTTACTATGACGTGTCAAATAGTAATACAAAATAAGAAATTTGTATTTGTTGTGGTATATAATCCTACATTAATTTTTTACAAAAATACTGTAAGGTTTTTTTATTCTATTCCATTGCATTTATTGTATATAAAACATGTTTAATTATCTTATTTATTGGACAGTGCTTTTGGGAAATTTTACAATGGAATAGGTCCGAATGCTTGTGACTGGTTGGTTGACTTACCTTGAAGGGGACAAAAAAAGTAAAGGAGAGTTTTTTATCCGTAGATATTATTATTAGATAGATTCCCAGTCATGGAAATGTGAACTTAGGGACAGGACGTCCAGTCTCGTCTTCATGATAGCCCTGAAGATGGCTTACAATGTGAGCCGAAACCTTGGCAGATAATCCTTTAAAAAATACACTTTCTTAAATTTGTATTTTTTGGATCTACCTTGACCGAACCCCAACTAAAATCATCTACCAAAAAAGGAAAGTCAACCTATAACCTATTTTTAGGTCAAAATAACCTTTTTTTGCCGTCTTAGTTCTTCCGTATTATAAGAACTATGGAGGTATTGGAATACCGTGACCTTACACTCTTCAGAAACCCTTCGTATGGGTCTCCACTATTTCAGCCGGTTCCGAAGGTCATGTCAGATTGTTTCTGACGCTCACTGGAATCGTCATCTCTCTCTCGCGGGCGCCTATGTGTGTGTCAATGCTCTGCAAGCAACATTTCTCATTTTGTAGCAATTTAATTTCGCATTTAAGCGTGAAACGACAAACTGAGTTTGTCAACGGCTGTAATTATTGAGAGAATGGGAAGTTAAATGGAAGACCAAAATTTAAAACATCCTCGTTATTCTTAGTGCAAGAAAAAGGTTCTTAACATGCCAAGAAGTTAATTTTCTGACATTTGTGTTCAATAATACTTAATATAAATTCAAGAGTTGGTCTAGTCTCCTATTTTTAAAATGTATACGATAAATTATATACTTGGTTTTACAAGTTTTTAAACGAATTTGTTTTTTAATGAAATCTAATGACAAGGGTTATCAGAGAGACCAAATTGAATAATGGTCAATATTTTAGTTATTATTAGTGCTGTAAAAATTATGAAATTTAATAGTATTTAAAATCAATTTTCTATTATTTAAGTTCTGCAAAATTTTACAAAAACTGCACAATAAGAATGATAATTCAAAATGCACTGGATTGATCGTGCGCCACATCTCGATTGACCTTGGATGTCATAACTCTTACCTTCTTTGTTCTATTACAGTTTCAATGCAATTTTAGTGGTGTATTCTCATTTATTTCTGTCAGAATAAAAGATGAGAAATCAGTCTAGTCTCAGCTTCTCGGACTTTCATTTGTTTATTTGTGCTTTGGGGTATCGAAACTGTAGTAATGAGATTCAATTGACATGCGCAGTTGACCAAATATAAATAAGCCACTAAGGAATTGGACTTTTGTCGCCATCGTACTCTCATTATATCTGGAAACCTTTTACCGCTATTGCCAGATGAGCGAAAAGCCAATCTTCAACTTGATCTCTCTTCCAAACCTCCTCTTTCGAAGACAAACCAATAACAGAATTGTGGAAACACATTTCGCCAAAGCATTGTTTGTACACTCAGCAGCCCTGTTTCATTCAAGATGGACATATAGAAGAGTAAATGATTTGTATCATTTTAATCGGGATTGAAAAGCTGTTCTAGAAGGGAAAATGGAATTGGTAAGCCATCTTTAGGGATATCATCAAAACGAGAGAGACGTCCTGCCCCTAAGTACCCATTTTCATCCCTTTTTTAAAATTGGTATTTTTTTCAGGATCCACCTTGACCGACCCCCCCCCAAAAAAAAAATCTAATAATTACATTTTACTTATTTTTCTTCTTGGGAGTTCTTCAACAGTCACTCAATGAATGGTTTCAGCGTACGATTGAGCCATTGGCTTACAGATGGTTAATGCCGGCAGATAACAGGGGACTAAACTTTTCGTAATAATCAAAGATATAATAATACATATATTTATTATTGAACAGTCATTTTTTTTATTCTCTTCCCTTGCACTAAAAATTGCTAAAATTTACGTGGTATTTATACCACAAAAAATAATATTTATAATAGTATGTTTAGCTTTATAATTAAAGGAAGAAAATTTTAGTATAACTCAATTTCCTCAAAAGACTTCTACTAAAATTGAAATATGTCAAAACCAATGATATTGGGATTAGCGAATTACTGTAAGAGAATCTTGACAACGTAGTCGTACTCAGCTGTGGGCCAAGTAGACACCATCGCGGGTCAAATATGAAATGTGGAGTGAAAATGGTCCACCACTTCCTCTGGAAGTTTAATTGAATGTCTGAAGAGCTGTTCTAGCGACTCGTTCTCAGATCTCGTTCTCTTGCCGACAGTGAAACTTTCTGAGAACCCTTCTCACATTCAGCTCCGACTCCAATGGCAGTTCAGCTCCATTACTTCTTCAGCAGAGTCTATTCCTATTGAAATAACCTAAGTTGAGGGGAATGTCGAACGGAACGTGAACTGTTCAAGGGAAGATATTCCATCTGAACTATTCCTATTTTGAGGCCTATAAAAGTGAGATCGGGGAAGGTTTTGGAACTGCACTTAAAGCAGCCTACGGGTCTAGACAGCTGATCTGATTTTGAAAATACCTCAAAGTGACGAGATTCCGACATTGCAGGGAAATAAGCTCCTGTGTGTGCGCTTTTGTTTTCCCCTTCCTCGTGAATGTACTATATCTACCGATGGCGGATTCTCCTTGAGCCGATCAAGCTATTACTTTCAGCCCGACCTTTGAAACATTCCTCTCCCAATTCCGTTATGTATTTGTCCTTAAGCGCCCTCGTGTTCGTAATTCTTAAGGAAACCAAATTCTGTAGCTTCTTTGTGCATTTNGGACAGTTAGATTTTTTATTCTGTTCCCTTGCACTAAAAATTATCAGTTATTTACTTTATATTTTCATTTATAAATATTAATTTTACCGTGGTTTTTAATCCCACATAAATTTAAATCAATTAATGCAAGGGGATAGAATACAAATTGGATATCACCCTTGTCCGGAATACAGGAGATCCAGGTTCGAGCCCTGGCTGGGACAGTTGTTTTGTTTATTCTATTCCCTCTCATTAATTGAGTTAGAAAATTACATTTTGCTCATATTATTTTTGTATAAACTTTTTCGTAAGTCAAATAAAAAGTCAAATCAATTTTAGTCTCTTAAACTCCCTCTTTTGCTCCTTCGATTTAAACCAAAAGTCAATAATTTTAAAGACTAGCAATCGAAATTACATTTTTCGATTCCAATTTTAATATTACACATTTAACAAAATGAGTCACTCACATCTAAATATAAATAATAAATAAGAACTTGGAGAAGAAAGAGTGTAATGAATACACTCACACACAAAATAACATAGAGTATTTAATTTTCGAGGAGACTTCTCGCCCTTCGTCATTTAGGAAGAGAGGACTATACTAATACTTTCTACTTATGTCTCCTTGATGATGTAGACTCCCATAAATCCAGTATCGAATGAAGGGTAAGTGCACAATGAGATATTCCAGTTGGCATTCAGTCAGTGTTCTCGATGAGTGAGAATTCACAGAGGATGGCAAGTGTTAGGCTGGAATTGTAAGGAGCAAAGGGAATATTTGCAGAGAAATGTAAAGATAACTACTGACAACTGAGACTCACTCTAAATTAGTGATATAACTTTTCAATGGGGGGAGAGGGGGAAGGGAACTCACAAAAAAACAAAACATTTTATGTGTAGCTCTATACTAGAATACCCCTGGGGTCTATTCACCTTCCTATCATAAGCGACTTTTGAAAAATTACAATATTAAAAATATTAATTCACAATTCCATATTGATATAGCTAAAATATGGTATTTTCAAAAAAATACACACACACACACACACACACACACACACATATATATATATATGATATATGGTATATGATATATATAATAAACAAATATGAAAAATGAATCAATTTTATATGTACCGATAACGATGTATAGAGAGATCTCCGAGGATGTATGATGACTTACCATACAAGTTAAGTCGAAACGTCAGCAATAATAAAATAACTACCCAACAATTTAGGAGTATTTTATTTTTCTGATCCTGGTCGAAACCCTGACTAGTTTCTCCAGCTTAAGACTCGGCGGCCTACCCACCTCCAACCCGTAAGTTCAATTAACAAATTCTTAAATATTCAAAATGAATTGGTTTATTATGATGGGTATGTAATGAATAGGATTAAAACTTTGACAGTCATGAAATTTTGTATTTGATAAAACAGTCATTTTTTTAGCAAAATATTCAGGAAACCTTGGAGTAGGGTACTGCTTGGAAGGAAACCTATGTTGTTTGGTGGTAAAATATCAGCTTAATATTTACAATTAACATTTTAATGCATATTTAAAGTGATATTATATTTAGACTTGATTTGTGCCTGATCATAGCTCATTGAAAAGTCAAGATCAGGCGTAAAATGAAAAATTTTAATTTTTGTTATCTTGTTTATCGATATTTTTTTATTTTTGCATTATATTATATAAAATTAAAACTAATTAAAATTATTATTCAGGTATGTAGTAATTATTTAAGAAGGTATTTAATAAGCCTACTTTGACACCTATTCAGTTGAAGGGCTAAAATAATTTGGGAGATTTAGATAAAAGTTCCTTAGAAAAATATCTAAGCAGCTAGAAGAAGTGAAATGTCTTTTGAAAGGGAAATCTGATTTATGACTTTCACTTTTTTATATGAAAAGAAGACTATTCTTCTGAAAGACGAGGGTCGCGGAGGCGGAGGGGCAGATAAGAGGGCGGGAGATAGGGACTAATTAGCCAGGGTGGGGGAGAGATTTGGCGGGAGGCGATCAGCTGACTTCCTTCCTCCCACTTGTTTTCTTCAAGGCCTACTGTATTCGCCACATCTTCTTAGGAACAGTACTTGAAGCAGTGGGAATCTCTGTGTTCGTAGCGATACAACCTCCTCTTTCTCACAGGTGTTTCTCATTCCTCGCGCCCTTTCCTTACACTATTTCACCCTTACCAATATAAGTTTAGTCCTGATCCTGGTTCACGACCAAATTCATTTATATAATTTACGGAGAGTCTTAATTGTCTTAGGCTATGTACAAATCCCGAGCCCCCCTCCTACCTTTCCATTGTCCTAACTCAACTTGAGAAATCATGCGTGCTGTTTCATCTTCCAAAGTTTTAGTATGTCTACCCATATATATGGTATGTATCACTGTATTATTTTTCATCCTGAACTGAATACAGCTCATCTGCTTAAAGTTTCGTCTTACACTAAAATTGGATATGAGAATTAATATTCTTCTTAAAGAGCTTGAAAAGAAAGAATTATTTTACTTGTTTGAGATTATCTCAAGCTATCCATATAAAATAAGCTAATTTCACTGAAGTTGGCTGACAATATGTGAATCAGGGAAGGAGAGAAGGTAGGTCGGCCCACCTACTTCATTACTGAATAACTTCCTTACTAAGCACTTATCTAAAACATGAATTATATATAATTATATAATCTCATAGCTATCCTGTTCTATCCTGAAATAATTAGTTAGCAATTTCGCTAGCATTAGAAAAATAAAATGCTCCAAAATTATATTGAGTTGTTATTTTATTATTGCCAATGTTTCGGCTTAACTTGTAAGTCATCATCAGGGCTGAAATACAATACACACTGTTACACTTATAGATATGATAGATTGGAATGAATAGATAGAGTTGTGGTATGTTATAAGACTGAAAATAATATACCGCATAAACTCAAAATTTAACTATACAAAGATAAAAAAATAATAATACCTACGGTCAAAAACCTCTCCATTTGAATTTTATTGTACGATGTATGGAGAGATCTCCGAGGGAGTATGATGACTTACAAATTAAGTCGAAACGTTGGTAATAATAAAATAATTTTGGAGTATATTATTTTTCTGATTCTGGCCGAAACCCTGACTAATTTCCATAGGATAATATATAATAATATCCCTAACATAAGGGAAGATATTCTCAATTATTCAAAGCAGTTTCCCTTTCAGTCCTCTAATAACTTTTAAAAATTAATTTTTTTTTATTTAAAGGACGTAATATTATCTTTGGCACAATAAACCATTAAGTCTATATGTTCAAAAGGAGAGTTTTTTTGACCGAAGATTATTATTATTATTAGATGATTTTAGTTGGGATTCGGTTAAGGTAGATCCAAAAAAAAATACAAATTTAAAAAAATGTATTTTTTTTTTAAAACTATCTGCCAACGTTTCGGCTTACATTGTAAGCCATCTTCAGGGCTGTAGAAATACAATTTTATGAGAATACAATAATAATTGACAATAATATAATAGAGAATTACAATAATATAATGTGATATCAAATGTATGAATGTAGAAAGCTATCTAAGGGAATTTAAAACGATTTTAAAAAACAATTTCATAAAACATGCAGACAACAATTTATTGATAAATAATTGAATAACATTAAAACTGTAATTTGCCACGCCTGTATAAGTTACAATGAAGACGAGAGAGGACGTCCTATCCCTAAGTTCACATTTCCATGACTGAGACGGAATATAATTTTTCTGAAAAACACCGTGGGTGGTGTTGGGTGAGGGGGAAGGTAAGAGGCGGAAGGTACAAAGGGAGAGCGGCCTGTTTCAAAAGGGGGCAATAAAAAGGACAAAGGAAAAAAGGAAGAGTATTATTGAGAAGGAGGGCTGATGGTTTTTAGAATGTTGAAAATGTTAGAATAAGTTGAGGAAATTTGTTCTATGTCCGTTCTGCCGTTAACTGGATAGTATTGTAAGTTGATGTGAACGGTTTCAAACAAAAGACGTTTGTGTTGATAGGGTTCAGTGGAAAGAATGGTTATGCTCTCGAAGTCAAATGTGTGTTCTTCATGAAAAACATGTTTAGTGAGGGCAGTTTTTATTAGTTTATTCTTTATGTCATTTTTATGGTTATTAATTCTGCGGGAAATAGGGTTTTTTGATATCACATTACATTATTGTAATTCTCTATTATAATATTGTTAATTATTATTGTATTCTCATGACATTGTATTTCTACAGCCCTGAAGATAGCTTACAATGTAAGCCGAAACGTTGGCAGATAATCCTTCATTAAAAAAATACATTTTTTTATTTGTGTTTTTTTGGATCTACCTCGACCGAACCCCAACTAAAATCATCTTAGAATA
>KZ807470.1:160863-209271 GCA_000696205.2 Oncopeltus fasciatus | reverse complement strand
AAATATTTATTTTATTAAAATACTAAAATAAAATACAATTTAGATAGTTTTTCCTATCTCGATACACATTATCAGATTAATAATTTTGTGTTCTCATAGGCTCATTAATGATAATTCATTGTTGCCAGCGTAGCCTAAATAACAAAAGCAGCTTGAGTAAACCAAATAATTGCTTTTATTTTACCGATAAATGTCACTTAATTAGTGGCCAGATCGTTTTAAATTTTACCGAAAATTTCCTTTCTAAATTTACCATTGTTTGTTTTACTTTCACTTGGAAGTGATTCAGCGGTGATTATGGAACACAAGGTACCGGATCGTTATAAGCCCGATGTGGGGTGCTCCATTTGCAGGGCTAAGACTCGAGCAGGATTGCGAAAAGAAGTGGAAGGACTTGACCAAGTACGGCTAACAGATGAAGGTCGAAATGTAGACAACCTCGAAGACCTACCTTCACAGATATGAAAACAAACCACTGATATATATTTTTGTAGTGGCGTGGCAGTCTCTCTGCCGCCTAAACATGGAAACTGCCTAATAATAAGCTTCCAAAATAGAATCGTCCCAAAATATCTGAACTACTGGTGTAAAATAAAACCGGGCCTAACATGTGTAGTCGGTGGTCAGCTGTTCGCGCCTGTCTCCCCGCCAACTGGCTCCAACTCCAGGTCAGCGCGTTCCAATGAATGGCAGAGGACTACACACGAACCTTCTTTCAGCGAGCCTCGGGATTACTGTAATTGAAGATAAACCTGATTTATCACGAGTGGAATATGGAATTTAGTGAAAGGGGTAAGAAGTCGGGGTAGATCTCAGATCT
Organism: Oncopeltus fasciatus; assembly: GCA_000696205.2. Classification (NCBI taxonomy): domain Eukaryota; kingdom Metazoa; phylum Arthropoda; class Insecta; order Hemiptera; family Lygaeidae; genus Oncopeltus; species Oncopeltus fasciatus. Next base: position 208,451 of record KZ807470.1, on the reverse strand, counting down.
TCTAGAAGTAATTGAATACTTCTTACTTATAATTACAAAAAACATTGAAGTTTTTTTTCTTTTTAGAGATGTATAATAAAATAAAAAACTTCGAAAAAAAGATCGAGCACATACAATTTGAAGAGTTCATAAAAACATTATTTATCTTAAAATAATTTTTTTAAGCACGAGTTCATATTTAATAATAACATTCTCTTTCGATTATAGGTATATTGCAATTGTCTAATAGAAGCTGTAATCAATAAGTCTAATTAATATAAAATATTTTGCTTCATTTACCTCATATATTTCCGCGAAACATTATTGCTTATTACGTATTAACTGCAGTTGTTCTGTTAGATATTCTTGAATTAGTGTGAACCAATCAATAACTGAAAACAGAGTAACGTCAATATTTTTCACCTATTTAAGGGGAATAGAAGAATAAGTATCTCGTAGTAATGAAGTATCTCATAGCTTGATTTCCTTCTAAGTGACGTCTTAAAATTTGGGAATTATTTCTTGCAATTTTATTCAGTTCTACATTATTACTAGAGGAATATACCTTTTATCTATTACTTTCATATTGTTAAATTTTGTTAATTAATTTTAATCAGAAATTATTACATCTTCAATTCATTGTATAATATTTAAGAAGCTCATGTTGCGCATTCGTGGTCTACGTGTGGCATTTCCATCGAGCTAGAGCCTACAGTTCTCAGCCGTTTACTAGGCGTGTAGTTGATCCTTCTCTGCTTACCGAGGCCGGTGAATAAATTTATTTACGACCTCTATTGGCCAAAAATGACAAATTTAGGGCATGTCGATAGTACCATCTAACTAGCGGCCTAAATTCGTCCTTTATGAAATCTATATTTATACTTAAATAGTCTACAACGCACAGTTTATGAAGGTAGTAATCAACGTAAATCATGAACTCAGCCTTACAAAACGCGGTATCTATTTTGATAATAAGCAGTGAAAGTAAAGAGTACCGCTGATAAGGTGCAGCCTTGTGGTACACCAATATTTACGTTTTAGAATATAGAGGATGAGTCATTCTTTGTGTTTCTTGATTCTTTGTTACCAACTGATTAAATTTTTAAGATTTCAAGACATTAATAATTTTCACGCTGTTATTCAGTGAAGAGAGTATAGCTGTTTTGGTTAAAAGAATCAAACGGCTGAGTTTAAGTACCACCATTATTGTCACTTTATTCGGCTCCATCCCCAAGCAGATGTCGTCAAGATAATTTGTTTGGGATGTTCTTCGAGAGATTATCTTGAGACTTTTCTTACCAATACACAGTTTCATACAATATTTAATGAAAAATTTTTCTTGGAAAAGATAGTGGATTGTTTACTTCAGTTGAGTAGTTATTTTTTTTTTAATGAGTCATTGAGAAGCGTTTGTAAACTTCAGGATATTGAAATTCAAGAATAAATAATTAATTATAAATGTTATCATATCAGTACATATTTCTGGGTCACTCAGATTGAACGCTATCAGATATTCTCTTGCATCTTTCGGTGAAATTTCTCCAAGTGGCCGCATATAGAAAATAAGTGATTTTTCATGGGAGGAGTAGAGTGGGGTGTTTGATCTGTGATTAGCAGAATTGTCTTGTAGCTCTCCCTATTTCTCCTGTCCAACTCAGATATCCCTTCTGAAGCGTCACTATCCGGCCAGAGCCTGCCCATCAACAGGTGGTTATTGTCCACGACCCCCCCCCCCCCTCCAGCTCCTGACAAGCTGATGCCTTCTCAATCGAATTATATTTTCTCAGGGCCTGTCAGTGTTTCCTTCCTGGCGGAAATACACACCATTAGTCATATTTGAAAGAGTAGTTAATTATATTCTTAGTGGACATTATTAGAACATTCAAACATACTTCATTTATTTATATTTTTTGGTTCTTATAGTTTAATGTATACATATAAACAAAATACACGTTTTTAATAAGCTTAACTATTTTCTGTGATTGATACATAAAAGACTGCAAATTCGTATAGGTGTGTTTTAAGCTAAGAAAAGATTCTTCTGATAATATTTCTGATTCAGTCCGTCACCTTGGGTTCCATATTGACTCACGAATAAAATGGAGTGAACATATTAAAACTAAGTGACAAGAAATCAACAGACGCCACAGCCATATAAATAAGCGCTCACACCTCACATTAGAAAATAAACTGACCATCTACAAGACCACAATACGACCAATCTGGACCTAAGGTGTAGAACTGTGGGGTGCCGCTAAGCCTTCCAATATCCAACGAATACAATCCTTTCAGTCCAAAATTCTCAGAATAATTGCTAACGATCCGTATTATGTGTCCAACTCTACCCTTCATCACGACTTTAATATTCCTTTTGTCTAAGACCTTATCTTCACCCACTTCAAGCTCTTCCATAGCAAACTCCAATTTCATCCCAATCCATGTGCCCAATCCCTGTCGTAGGACTTCAATAGTTACAATCCTCCACGGCGACTAAAACGGAGATGGCCTCGCGACCTCCAGGGCTTAAATGCCTGAACATTTTAGGAGTGGGGTCGACGGGCCCTATCTCCCTGCACAGTAGCATTTATTATTTATTATTTTGTAAGTTTATTTTTTTCATTGTATATACCTCAATGTCATCAAATTGCAAGATGTTTCTTGATAGACTGTAATAAATAAAGATTTATTAATACAAATAAATAACCTATTGATAAATGACTGAGATACAAATCTATATTTTTAAGCATTGAAATAAAATCCAACTTTGCTCTACAATTTTTCTTTTCTTTTAAAGCTGAGCACTTTCAAGGATTGTCCAATCCTGAAGTGAGGAATGTTTCAAACGAGGGACGGATTTGAAATATGATAATCTAGTATTTCAAGATGTGTAAATGTCTAAATAAATGTAATATTCTCGTAATATGAAACAACCTTTTCCTAGATTCCTGGAATCTTAGGAAGGGTTTTAAGTAATCTTTTGTTCATGAAATCTAGGGTACAATGAATAATGCTTTATTCAATCGAAATCTATATTTTCTTTGTTTTGACTCTGTAATATACTCCACCATCTGATTTTTTTTTTAAATCATAAAACGATAAAGTTTATAGCAGATTAAGATTGAACTAACTGAAGTATGGGATTGCCTACAATGTTAAGTGCGAATGCGAACAGTATTTTTGCTGCAGTGCGTGTAATGTACTGTTTAGTGCTATGAAGTTTTTGCTGCAGTGGGTGTAATGTACTGTTTAGTGCTATGAAGTTCTTGCTGCAGTGGGTGTAATGTACTGTTTAGTGCTATGAAGTTCAATACAGATTTTTGTATTAATAAGATACATTCTATATGTATGGAGAACTTCGATACATGGTAGCATTACATAGAAATTTGTATGGAGTGTAAGACTGACGAATATCTTAGTTGGGCAGCGCCTCGGAGATAGCGGTAGGAGGATATTTCTTTGTAGGTGCCTCTTGTGATTCCTTCTCTCGCCTTAATCTCTTTCTTTGATCTGCCACATCCGCACTCTCCACTTCCTCCGTTGGTTCTTGGAGGAAACTGGTCTGTCATCTTGGATTTCATAACTTATTCCTAAATGAGATTACTCTGTACATTACTAAAGGTACTTACATATAATTATAGTTAACATATATTTTTTACAGTGAAAAAGACTGTTACATTTAGTTCCTACATAATGTTTCAATTTCTCTCTTTCTCTTCCTATTCCTTACATATTTCTATGAATTTTTATTTATTCATAATTTGAATAACTTATTTTAAAGCGTTTATTAAATTTATGGTATTTTTTATATTTAATATTTTGTATTTGATTTCAGCCCAGATTTCAGCCCTACATACTAAACCTAAATCAATTAATAAAATAATATATATTTCATTATTTCGGCGTATTTATCTTAAATCTAAAAGCCGAAACGCTTACCATTTTGCAGGTAAGTTAAAAAACCTACCTCAAATTAGTATTGCTCCGCTGCACTTTGCTTAACCGCGTTGTTGGAACTGATAGATTTTTCTTCTACTGTCCGATTATTTCAGATGATACTGGTTGACTCCAGGCAAAGAGTCTTTCTTACTCTATGTGCTAGGAAACTGGGAAAATGGCTTCCATTTTGGGTGATGACTTAATTATAAGGTCGTTAAGATCTCTCTCTTATGTTGATAGTATCAATGAATAAATAAAATAATAACAAACGTACTCCACGAACGTAAGCAGAACCATAATTGAGAGTCAAACGTATGATACAATCCCAATATATTTAATGATCTGATCTAAAATCTCTCCCCGAGTCTTGTCCTTCTCCTTCTGCAGTGGTCCTCAGAAGCTGGTCTTCGTGGCGACCTCTTTTGCTCTTGCGTCTTCTACCAGAAAGTCGGATCTCCGAGCGCAGCCTTCACCTCCACCTCCATCCATTTCCCGTCCTCAGAGGCCACGTAGACTAGCGCGTATGTCACCCCTCCTTCTCTAAACTTCACCGCTTCATCTTCCTGCTTCACTTCTGTCCCGGACAGACTCTCGAGGAAAATCCTGCCTAGTCCCAACTTCTCGTCCTGACATTTGCTGGGGTTTCTCCTGTCGTTACATAAACGTAGGTTAATCGATTAAAACTGGAGTTCATCTTCAGGCATTTCTTGAGGGTTTTTTTAATGATTTTTACAGCTCCTTCGTCAGTAACACCTCAGGTCACTTCTATGATAATGAAGTATTACTAGGCAAATTCTCTCGAATGAACCGACAAATCTTACTGAGAATAGTATCTGTACAGGTATACGCCGGCATTTTTTTTAAATTTACCGGAAAGGTATCATTCAAGCAGTGAGCATACTCAACTTAAACTTCAATTTCGGGACACTCTCCGTACGGTAAGCTGGAGAAGCGTTCTGCTGGGTTTAACTTTTAGTCTACTGAAGGGAGATCTATTAACCCTACCGTTGGAGCCTACCGGCGGCCATTTCTGGAATACCCTTTCTCTTACCAAACAAAGCCACTGTCTCTGTTCTGTCACCAGGACAATCTTGTTTACTAATAATTATTGACACAATTTTGTTATAGCCCAATATTGCCAGGCTCTTTGTGTACAACCGAGGTTAGGTCTTGGAAAGCAAGCGTGATGTACACGAAATAAGTTTTTAACAATTTTTAGTGCAAGGGAACAGAATAAAAAATCTAACTGTCCCAGCCAGGGCCGGATAGGGCCGGTGCGTTTTCCATTTACGCTACCGAGACAAGTCTGATAAGCTATTAAATTCCCAGTACTAGTGTCGAGAGCGTAATATTTAATTAGATTAATATTTAATAACTTATCTGACTTTTTTCTTGTCTTGGCTGGGACAGTTAGATTTTTATTCTGTTCCCTTGCACTAAAAATTGTTAAAATTTACGTGGGATTAAATACCACAAAAAAATTTTTTTTTTTGAAATAAGTTTTTCTTCACCTGTTTGTAGCTCGTGTACCAATATTTCCCGCGATGCCTATGTTAGGGGTATCGTGGTACAGTTTTATAGGCAACTTCTGATTCAAATACATGAGGGCCTTGCTCTTTAATACAGCTTCCTTCGCATTTAAGAACGCCCCTCTCACACTCATCCATACAATCAAAATGCTTACTTGTTCAAGTCAAATATGGGGCCAGTATACAAGTTCAATTTTTCACAAGCTTACTAAAATAGTTAGCTAACCCAGTGAAAACTCAAACCTCTCATATATTTATTGGTCTCGGAAGGTCTCGAAGAGCTTAAAGTTTATCGGAATCTTGTCTTATTTCTTTTTTACTAATAGCGTGGCCTAAATATTTAATTTCATTTTTCAAAAAACTGCATTTGTCTTATTCGACCTAAAGTCTGTCTCTACGGCAAAGACTATCTACAACCGATGTGTTCCATTTTCTGTTTCTCAATGATTATCAGATCATCATAAAGTACACACACAAAATTCGCAAGAGCCGTTTAAGCCCGAAAGATAATCTGTTGACTTTGTAACTTCTCTTATGTGTACATGACACAGTGGCTCGATCATGCTGAAATGATATACACTTCTTCATCCAACTCCACAAGATTTTAGGCTTTCAAAAATCGCTTACTATACTGCTCACCTCCCTGGAGAACTTTCCAGACTTCCTCGATTTTAGGTAGAATTTATAATTAGCACAAAGTCTTAAAGAACCGTCCGGTTTTAATAATGGAATGAGCGGTGTACCCCAGGGATGTAGTGTTCACTCCTATCTCACTATTGTTATCACGTTGATTAACGCCAAACATTTGTAACCAACCATTCCCTTCCAAGCAAGCTTATATCATTTCCCTACAACCACGATACCTTCAGCCACATGTGCTTTTAATCTCAAACTGGTACTTCTAGGATTTAAAATGAGAATCGAGATTTATAAACTAATTCAGGCATTACAGTAACACCCGCTCCAGTATCTATTTCTATTTTGATATTTTCCTCTCAAAAATTACCTCTTCACCGAACGTTGACTTGGAACAGATCTACTTTTTCCGCGCTGTTCGAATCTACTGAATTTACTTGTTCTTTTACATATCTTATATAATGTCAAGTGACAAAAGTTACATTTTCTACACTTGTACATTCTACGCTTACTTTGCGACAGGTTATTGTAAGATCTACCACATCAAGTACACCTGATTTCTTTGTATTTTTCCCTCTCGTAAGTGGTCGGTTTTGGGACTATTTCTATATGTCATCGTTGACATCTGACCTTACACAGCCCTTTGCCGCGTCTGCTAGACCAAAGTGACATCAGTCATTTCTCATCAGGGTTTACTCACAGAGCCTGTCTAATAATATATATATATATATATATTATTGATGGCATGTTTATTGTAATAACGATAATTGCAACAAGAATCAGCGCTCTTAATCTTGTGACACCAGATAGTGATGATTTCCCCACTACTTTGCTACCAATCGTACTTGTTCCCTGACTCCAGAAGCAAACTGATGTTCCATTATTAAACATAATTCTTCATATGTTTTATCTTCAGGTAAAATAGGACCACATAAATCTCGTAGATATCATGGCTACCGACAAGTGAAATTAGAATAAGCGAAAAATTGTCCAGTCCTAACTAGTAACATCCATATGGGAGGCGATGTATGCAGTAGGCTGAGGGAGACTTACCACAGAGCAGCCGCCATCAACTTCTTCTTGAACCGTAACTTCATCGGTGCATGGGTTCTCTGGTCGCCCAGCTGTTGTGTTCCTAGCAATAAACGTGTCACTCGAACGAACCTTCATCTGGTGCTCTCGGTCTTTGCATTCGAATGTTCGTGTGCTGGAGAGAGATCTCTCCCCCCTCCCTTCAAATAAGGAGAGGGGGGTGGGGGGTTGGATCTGCTTAAACCAACCGAAATCGCTTTGGAATGTTTAGATTCCCAATGTATTATTATTTGTATTTGAACATGTTATGCATTGTTTCAATGTTTTTAATTAAAAGTTACGCTACCTGCCTCGAAAGAAAATAAAAAAATTCTGGCATTTGACACAGTCAATCCCTAACTGTCATACGGTAGATTTCGATAAATAACAAACTCAGCCTATATTTTTCTATTTAAAAATAACATAACTAATAAGAAAAAATAACTTATTTCAGCTTAGAAACCGTTAAATTTAAATTTAGGGATAAATTAAAATTCAGGTAAACCCCTTCGAATTGTTCAATTTCATAACTCCATTTTCACAACTAAAATATTTATTTTATCAGTTGACGAATATTTTAATGAATAGATTCATTATTATATATTAAATATTAGGTCTGATACATGGAAATTACGTCTTTACTTGCACTTGACATGCCAGTATTTGTCAGTTGTTGGCCGCATTACATCAAAGATAGTGAAATATGTGCTCAATTGAGCGCTTTTAGTAAAATTAGTATCTTTCACATTTGATATATGGTAAATAACATTGGAGAAAATATCAAAAAATATTTTTTAAAAAATCTATCAAGAAAATGACTTTATGAATATTTACATTACTTCAGAATTCCCTAAAGTGAGATGAAAAAGAGTGATAAAGTTGGGTTATATTATTCTGTTATTTGTCTTTTGAACGGTGTCAAATTTCCTCCCTGTGTTCTAACGGTAAAGAAATCTTATTCAAAATACTTAATAATCTGTGTCTTCCATTTTGAAAGGAATGTATTTAGCTGTGAAGGGCCTATTTCCATTGACAGCTATATGTGAGGCAGTGAGATGCGCGACCTCTCCCAGGACCTTGGCCAAGGCGATCCTCTAACGCTGGTCTTCTGTTACAGAGTCTGGATTACGACACTTGCGAGAACCAGTTGCTGGTGGACGAGGAGCGGACTCGAGGCTACACCTACGTCGTGCAGACTGATGTTGCCCGATGGTTCCTCTTCTTCCTTATCGGGATCTTCACCGCCATGCTGGGGGTCTTCACCGATGTCTCCATCGCCTACCTCGCCGACCTCAAGTACTCCATCCTCAAGCACTGTATCCTTTCTCTACCACTATTCTCTTACATTCATTTTCCAACATAATTCCGATTCAAGAGAAAATTAGATGAAGATATATAAAAGTATAACATTTTCTATTTTTTATCAAAATCATTGCATAATTAATGAAGCGCTTTTCAGCTGGCTTTTAAAATTTTTATTATTTCTGTGTAGGTGGGAGAATAGCCAGTGGGATGCCCCTCAGAGAATTACTAATTTTGAATTAGAAAAACGTGGGTCGTTTATGTTTGTGTCGCCCTGGAGGTTTCTTGACATGGTTTCAGCAAGAAAGTGTTGTGTAGGCTCAGATATTGAAATAGTTTAGTGTGTTTGTTTTAATTTTACATAACGGGATTTAGATGAACGAGAGGGCTCTTGGCCATCTACCTTAAAACTGATGTCTTCGCGAAGGCTTGGATGCATAAAAGGTACGGATTCGTAGATTCTGAAGACTTTCGACTGTAAGGATTGAATATGTTAAATATTAAAGGACTTTCAGTTGCCTGATAGTCACATGCAAGATATTCCTGAAGCGAAGTAAAAACTTAAGTGTCCTTCCTCATTTGCGGAGTTGGAAGCGACACTACATGGTTTAGGCGAGGAAAATAAGAAATCCCGAGAAAGGTGTAGGAACAGGACAACGGTTATTGGTAATGTATCTATATTGTCCGGTGTGTCAGTTGATACATGAATAGAAAAGCAACTTGCATATTTAATGTCTGTGCATCTGTACATGACTTCAAGGGCAGGACTGCTGTTAACGTATTGATAGTTAATTTATGTAAATGTACAGCAATATTACGTTTACACTCATTTGTCGTACAGATAAATATCTGAATTTGGTTTTAGAAAATCATGAAATTTAAATTCTTCTGAGGTTGTTAAAACAATTTTTTTTTTGAGGGGGGGCCCTTCATCACGACTTTAATATTCCTTTTGTCTAAGACCTTATCTCCACCCGCTTCAAACTCTTCCATAGTAAACTCCAATTTCATCCCAATCCATTNTCAAAGCTATACGCTAATGTTTGTTAATAGTGTAAAATTAATAGTGACAAAAATAATTGTTGAAGCATGTACCAGTTGAAGCACGGAGTGAAAATATATATATATATATAAGCGCGTGTGTATGTATAGTGTAGACGACCAAAGTATATTTAAAATTTTTTTTCAAGTCCAAAAAATGTAAGAGTACTTGAACCGAAGCGGAGCCATGACAACGGCTGGATAGGTTAGGTGACACTGCTTACCTTGACTTAATTTCCAGACAGGATGTACCTATTACTATATAATAAAAATATCTTTTTTCATTCCGCGGATTACCACCTTTTTGAAATGGTGCAGCTCGGACGCCGGCAGAACTCCTTCGAGAGCCTGATTGATGACAGTCCTTTTGGGGAACGAGAAGGGATTCCGCGGTCAAGGGAAGGACAGCTCTGGCTGAGGAGGATGTGGTGACAGATGCTGATGCCCTCTGCCAGCGACAGCAATCGCCGTGGTGATTAACTCCCGCGGCCAGGCAGGTAATGGCTGCAGTCTCCATGACAACGCCTAGTGCAGGCGCTCCACCACCAGAAGAGATCTCCCTGCACTTACCAGAAAGGAGTCAGGAACGGGTCCGACAACTGTCCTGCTGGAATGCATTTCAATACGCGGCAGTTGCAGTTCAGAGATCTGGAGAGGTTCCGTTGAGGAACATTGGAAAATAACGTCATCACTCGTCCACAATCTTGCATTATTTTATTATGCGTCTTAAATATGGATTTCAAATTCCTCCGATTTCTCTAAATATCATAAATGTTCTACAACTAAATCTTATACTATTCATAAATTTTATAATACAACAAATTCTTCTTGTTTATTTATAATAACTTTTAGGGGCGCCAGGTTAGCTCAGGCGATCCATACGGGTCTCGCAATCCTGACGCCGCGGGTTCAAATCCCGCCCAGGTCAATCTTTTATTTATAANTATATATATATATATATATATATATATATATATATATATATATATATATATATATATATATATATATATATATATATATATATATATATATATATATATATATATATATATATATATATATATATATATATATATATATATATATATATATATATATATATATATATATATATATATATATATATATATATATATATATATATATATATATATATATATATATATATATATATATATATATATATATAAATGTATAAAAATAGCCCCTAGTTAATTTTATTATTTAATATTTAAGTTTGATATGTACACTTACATATACATATAAATATGTATATATGAATTAGTTTTAAAATGAGCCGAAGAACTAGTTATTAGGTCTGCACACTGTTCTGGCAGCGTGAATTTTTTCCCATGTAATCCGATCAGTGTTGTTTTCAGTAGCAGACTGGGGACATTACAAACAGAAGCACAGAAAACATATACTTTTGGATACGCTGTCTGGTGGTTGGCCGAGGTACAGGGAGTACAGTCTTAGTTCCCTCTCTGCAAACGACGCCAAAAGGACAGTGTGGACGTTAGACCACAGACATCTCCTACAAAGAGTTCTCTCATCCTGGAGGATCATATCGAATCATACTACGATACCACGAACTTCGGTATTCCTGCAAAAGGATTTCTTTTTCCGGCATGTCCATTTATTTAATCTGTTTCTTTAATATTCTCTGCAGAAGAAGTCATAGAAAGACAGATGCAGTCATGTCAGTCTTCGTCCATCTTAAGTACATATGAGTAAAGATTGTTTCATTCCCAAAATTATTCCCTGGAACTAATCTATGGAAGAGAGGAAGATTTTCTAGCTCTTGGTAGACACAGTTCCTCTCGGGATACAGCTCTGCACAATTACATCGCGTTTAGCTATGCCGATAAGTTCCTAATAACCAAGAGTATTCCTCTTAACCGGCTTTATCCTTTCATATAACAGATACCATCCATCATCGCGGGTCCTACGTTTGCACTGCACTGCACATTTTTCATGTTTCAGTTGGGCATAGGTGAAAACTACATTTGATCTTTCAAAAGAGGGAGGACAGTAAGGGCCCTGGAGATACCCCTGTTGCCTTCATACACATGTTCTCGTTATACAAAACACAAAAATATATTTTGGGGATTTTAGAGACATTGAACTATTAGGAGTGAGGTTTAACTATGCCGTAAATTTTAATTTTATGGTTTATAAATAGTTTACTCGTTTTCTTCAATGCAATTTCGTACGTCACTTTTAAATGTACAGAGAATGGCTTGAGTTTGGGACTGGGCGATGAATTACGGACGAATGTGCGTAGGGGCTTACCTGGAGAGTCAGGTATACTATGTTTGTGAACATGTAAGGAGTTACACAGCGAAGTTAAACAACTTGGACTGGGGTATATCGGATCCATACATTTTTATAACTTTAAGATAAACAATTTACATCTCTATTTAAACGCGGCGTAATAACCTAGATGTTTATCGCCTAAACAAAAAAGCATATCTATCGATCTATTTAAACTTGGGAAATCTTAGAGTACGATGTCGAGCTTTTGTTTAACTTTATTTCCTCTTGCGCAAAGAAGAATATATATTCAATCTACCCAATTTCAACGGGAACTGAGTTGTAACAAACTTCCGCAATGGTTTCCAATAAGCATCAGATATCAAAGCTATACGCTAATGTTTGTTAATAGTGTAAAATTAATAGTGACAAAAATAATTGTTGAAGCATGTACCAGTTGAAGCACGGAGTGAAATTATAAATATATTTTTATTGAAATAGATAATTGTAAAGAGAGAGCTTGATATGCAGAAGAACGGATATTGATATGCGAACATTGTTCACTAGGAACCGTTCTTTATAGTACAGATAACCACTGATTTTCCCACTGTGCCGCAAGAAAGGAAGAAGCATTTCAACAGAAAGGGTTTGTAGCAATTACCTCAAACATGGCGACCTTTCCTGGACGGGCACAAGCCTGTTTAGCTTATCGTTGCCAGGCGTTCTCCCCCAGGTATTCCTACCCACAAATCATATTTTTCAATTAAAAGCTGCGACACGCGGCGGGCGGAGAAGTTGTACTCCGATAAGAGCCGGAGTGTGGGAATAGTTCAGGAACTTGTTAGAGATAGCGCTTCTCGTTCCAGTTCCGCAAACCTCCAGACCGTACCGCTTTCCCTTCCTCCCATTCTCTGGAGGAAACCGATGAGGAATGGTTTGTCTTCAGCAGATTCAGTCCAAATCGAAAGAGCTTAAATAATTTATAAGTTTGCTATTCAGATGGAGATATCATGGAGATGAGCGCTGAAGAAGAAGAAGTGATGAGTAGAGAGATAAAGATAAGCACTATTCTCTTATTCCTCTTCATTGTCGAGTTACCCAGCCATTTCTCCTCCAAATCCTCAGGTCTGTGTACTCTTTCCTATCACTTGCCATTTTGATTTGGAAATATAATCCAGGTAGGTGTATCTTGGTCGCTCTGGAGATCTAGAGTCGAGGGGAATGCTTTTCATTCACGATAGTGAATCGAGTTAGGAATGTCCATCTCTGTAGGTAGAACCATAATCCCCATTTTAATTGTCCAAACCATTTGAACTGAAGTTTCAGATTTTCTCTCAAGCAGATATTGTTGAGCTCCTATCTAATGGTCCCACTTCAGATCCCATCTTTCTTTTAATAGATTTTAAGTCTACTTCTTTAAGGCTAATTCTCTGCCCAAGAATATGAATTCCTCCTCAAAACATCCCCTTTCTTGTCTATTACACACGATGCATCTTCAGGCGTTGTTTCTCAAATTCTCGAGATTATACTTTTACAATCATTAATGGTTATGCTTTTCGTGGCAAACTCCACCTCTCATTCCCTGGGGGGATTATGGCCTCTGGCTTGTTTTCAAGAGTATTTGAGAACTTAGGGTCAAAGGGGAAAAAGAGAGGGGTGAGGGGGAGCGAGAATTATTGTAGGTTATTTACTGAAGACCAAGCTTCTATAAGTATTGGTGGAATTGCCGGGGAAATCTCACAGAGAACTGTCAGTAGAAAAGGGTTTCTCCGACGTAGCGGCCATATTATTTAGTTTAGCGTGATAGACCATAGTTTAGCTCTTGACTCTGAGATGTNTTTTAATTTTTTTTTTTTTTTTTTTTTTTTTTTTTTTTTTAAGTACGTGAATGTATTCAAGTCGACTCTACCACACAGCAGATGTGGCATATGTGGCTGACATGTCTAGTACAGCCATGATGCTGTGTTTACACGAGGATTCGCCCTCAGATAAGACCCCTGTAAGCTTGTACTCGCTGGGATGACAAGGCTTAGCAAGTCCCCGAGGAGACTCACAGAGAACTGTCAGTAGAAAAGGGTTTCTCCGACGTAGCGGCCATATTATTTAGTTTAGCGTGATAGACCATAGTTTAGCTCTTGACTCTGAGATGTGATCATAAACCTCTCTCGGAGATCTCGCTCCGGACATAATTATCACTCTGATGATGATATACAAGTTAAGTCAAACTGTTGGAAAAAATAAAATAATTACCCAATAATTTCGGAGTATTGGCCGAAACCATGACTAATTTCTCTATTTTGGGTTATACCTTTTTTTTATTATGAAGTATATTACATATTATAAATATATTATATTATAAACTTATAAAACATAATAAGAGTAAATTTATATTTTTTACGCTTTTATTATTCTAAATTTTGGTTATTTTCTATAGAAATTTCCCGCGTAGTCTAGAAGTAATTGGAATAGTGTAGTACATACAGACATACACTCATTGTTCTATTCAGCTTTTGAGATAAATTCCCTCATTTACTCTTACTTCAAACATGGGAATCTGGCTACATTACGCAGGTCCTGCAGGCAATCTTCTTTAGCGGAATGATTCTCGCTGTTAAATCCTCGGTGGGGTTATTTCTTCTGAGCTGAGGGTGCAGATCTAGCCGGTAAAAATATAAAAATATCCAGATCCCTGCTATTAGCATTTCTGGTGCGGGCTTGGGGCCAAACTGTTGCCAATATCCCTAAACTTGTGCGACTGACCCAAAACTTTATCCCATCTAACTTCTCTCTAAGCCCCAGGACCGATGGAAATAGCTCCCTTAGCCTCATTAGCTATTTTCACGGGACAGGTAACTTAAAATTAGTTCACTATATCAAAAAGTGCAGGTGAAGGGCGATGAAGGACGATGTCTCACGAAGGGCTTAATGCCAGCTGACTTGTAGAAGAACTTGACCGAAGTAAGTCCAGCAACTTTCGCCAGGAGGCTCTGCTGAATACCTGGGGCTGTGTCGGGACAACGCCTACTGTCGTTCTGAGATGTATTATCTGACAATGAACACAGCCTAAAGGGTTACTTTTCACTGGAATAAGTATATGGAATTCTATATGGTATATTCCATCATCGCGGGTCCTACGTTTGCACTGCACTGCACATTTTTCATGTTTCAGTTGGGCATAGGTGAAAACTACATTTGATCTTTCAAAAGAGGGAGGACAGTAAGGGCCCTGGAGATACCCCTGTTGCCTTCATACACATGTTCTCGTTATACAAAACACAAAAATATATTTTGGGGATTTTAGAGACATTGAACTATTAGGAGTGAGGTTTAACTATGCCGTAAATTTTAATTTTATGGTTTATAAATAGTTTACTCGTTTTCTTCAATGCAATTTCGTACGTCACTTTTAAATGTACAGAGAATGGCTTGAGTTTGGGACTGGGCGATGAATTACGGACGAATGTGCGTAGGGGCTTACCTGGAGAGTCAGGTATACTATGTTTGTGAACATGTAAGGAGTTACACAGCGAAGTTAAACAACTTGGACTGGGGTATATCGGATCCATACATTTTTATAACTTTAAGATAAACAATTTACATCTCTATTTAAACGCGGCGTAATAANAAAAAAAAAAAAAAAAAAAAAAAAAAAAAAAAAAAAAAAAAAAAAAAAAAAAAATGTAATATTGACTATGGGGCGGGTGCACTAATTTTTATTTACAAATGAAAATCAAATTAGGGCTTCCATTGCTAGTCCATAAAATTACTAATTTTGGGTTAAAATAAAATAAAAGTGAGTATTAAAAAAATTACAGTCGCAGTATCTTTGTATTTGGGTTACGTAAAAGTTTAAAGAAATGTAGATAGATGTTAAATGTTATTTTCTAACTTTTATCTTTTGTAATACAATAATCTGAGGGTGAGCAATATCACACCTCCCTCGGCGAGTTTAGTGGACCAAATTTGTATGCCCAACCCCGGATGTCGTGTTAAATAACATATAATTTATTTATATATCCGAATTTATTGAAAAATTGGAAATATGCTTTGATTGCTATACTCCTCCGTGACGTACTTTTATAATTAGGAATTCTCGTCATATTAGCAGATTTCCAGTTTTAATCAAGCTATTCACGTTGGTCCCAGGGCTGTACCTCTGAAAAGATTTAAAGACACAGCATTAGAGAAGCTGAAGATGTGGTACGTTAAATTTGTATGAACGCTCCTTAGCGTCTCCAGTCATTAAAATAATGGAACTTAATTTGATATTATTTCGTTTTGCAAACATTTAAGTCAGGCTAAAAACGATCAGGAGGGCGAGGAGTGGTTAGAGGGAAATACTAATCTCTTTGTATTCACTATTATTGAAGACTAAAAAAAGTATGCAATTAACTAGGGCTAAATCATCATTTTATAGCATTATTATATAATTATTGTACTTTTTTTTAAACGCACAGTAAAAATATATTTATGAAGTTAATTTCGAGTCTAGTGGGGTCTCTTTTATTTTGGAAATATTAAACCGAACTTGACATTTAGGCTTTTCATTAAAAACCCTTGAAGTCATTCTTTTAGTTACTGTTCCAGAGAGAGAGAGCAAAAATTTTAATCGTAATATTTTCGTTATTTTATTTGCGAAGAAGATTTTTTTCAATAAAATGTGTCAAAAACTATCTTCTAATTTTAATGTCATATCATTTTACGTATGGGGCAGCGCTCCCCATCTTCCTCCCCGCCAGTTTGGAGGAAAATTTAGTGGACGTACTTCTTACGCTCATTCATCTCTTTAGTTGTAAGTTAAATTTCCTCATTTACTATTCTTATGGTACATATTTCATGGAAAATCTGCTTAAACGACGCAACTCCCATGTGTAACATTTTTCTCGTTCTGCTCTGAGTATTTTATCCCTTTTTAAATATACAAAAGGAAAATTTTATTGCAAAGAATTCAGCCAAAAGTCTGAAGAGGTTTTTACGGAAAATTACATTATATCAGTGATTTATTTTTAATTATTTGTATTACAAAAAAGTTTATAGATTTAAACTAAACTCCATTAACGAATGAAAGTGAACAGCTTCATAGAACTTCCTTGACTCTTCTCTCCTGGACCAGCCAGATCCATCATTAGTTATGTCTTTTTTTTTTTTTTTTTTTTTTTTTAAGTACGTGAATGTATTCAAGTCGACTCTACCACACAGCAGATGTGGCATATGTGGCTGACATGTCTAGTACAGCCATGATGCTGTGTTTACACGAGGATTCGCCCTCAGATAAGACCCCTGTAAGCTTGTACTCGCTGGGATGACAAGGCTTAGCAAGTCCCCGAGGAGAGCCGTCGAGGCAACAGTTGGTTATGCCCGAGGCTACTCCACCTCGAGCGCCATCTTCCCACCCCTCCAGCTCGCCCTCCTTACATTTGCTGGGGAGATCGCCTCCCACAATGACAGGAGTCATGTCTCACCCACTTCCCAGTGTCGTTGGAGAGGGAGCTGTCTTTCCTTGTGCTACATAAGTCATCTTGAATAGATTTCTACAAGGTCACAGCTGACAGTATAGCTATTCTGACCTTAATAGAAATTAATAATTACTAATAAAGAATGACATAAAAATGTAAATTATTTGATATTGTTCAATATGTGTGTTATGTGTTATTGTACACATAACATTATTTACAATTCATAGTAAAAGTGAGGAAATAGGAGAAATAAGTGCTTAAAATATTTGTAAAAAACGAAGATAAACAAACATTAATAATAAGAGGTTTACAGAAAGAAAATGAATTCACGAAATAAAAGCTCAAAATTAGTACAATAACAATTTGTTAGACAATTATAAGATTTTATTTAAGATAAAAATAAAACAAGACAAAGTTAAGCAGTTTCTGGTAGCCAATTGTACAGCGAGGAGATGCTTGAATAGCTGGGATTTGAAGGATGCAAGTGAGAAGCAGTGACGAATATTAAGAGGGATCGAGTACCAGAGACTTGATGATGAAGGTGGGACTAAAAGCAAATTATGAAAATATTGTCAAAGAAAAAAACAAAATAAATAGATAAATAAATAACACATACTAACTGATGAGAGACATAACTTACTTAGAAAATATTATAAAAGTAGAGTTCAGTAGAGCCAACGAATACAATCCTTTCAGTCCAATATGTTCAGAATAATTGCTAACGCTCCAAATTATGTGTCCAACTCTACCCTTCATCACGACTTTAATATTCCTATTTCCACCGGCTTCAAGATCTTCCACAGCAAACTCCAATTTCATCCTAATCCCTGTCGTCGGACTTCAATCCTCCCCGGCGACTCAAACGAAGAAGGCCTCTTCACCTCCTAAGCCTTAATGCCTATCTTACTAGGAGTGGGGTCTATGGGTGTTCTTCCCCTGCATAGTGATGTTTTTTTTTTTGTACATCTCTTCTTTGCCACCAAATTGCGAGATTTCTGTTAGCATAGAGGTATAAATAAAGATTTACCGATGCGAACAACTTTATAGTAATCTCTAAAGACTCATTAATCAGAATACTTAAAACTAAGAACCCTTGGCTATTTCTCTGATGAAAAATCAATGTAACCTGTTGTTTGAGGCCGAGGAAAGTTGGTGGAGTTGTCGGCTGATAAATAGTAAGCCATATTGGGGAATGCCTCCTTTATCTGTTCGCTTAAATAAAAAGCGAGTGAGGTAATCAAGGGAGGAGCCACCCTCCAATCACCCACCGGATATTACATCCGCCATCCTCCACGCTCTGCAACCGTCCCACACTCTGTCACTTCTCTTCAGCCACGTCCTTGTCTCTCGTCCTTCTGGCAGACTTCCCTAAAGAAGAGTCTGGTCGAGTTTACTTCCATCTGCAGCGCACACGACAATTCTTCGAATGAAGGTAACCGTTCCTGATACTCTTTGTGCGTGAGAGGAAGTGCTCTGAAATCTAGCTGGAGACCGCCCACACAGACAACCACAGTTATGTACCTAAATGTCAACTTACGCTAATACAATACTCCCTACTCACACATATCGTGGGCTTATACAGATTAGTTCCTTGGCAGCTGAAACTAACCGAAGGGAAGGAATTTATAATTCATAATATGTATATATTTTACTGAAGTTTCAGCGGTTAAATATTTTGCAAGTCCAAAGTCTCTTTATTTTGTTCAATTTACAACTATATCCTGATGAAGATAAAATATATAATTTACAGCTGTAATAATAGTCGTAAATTAAATTTTTTTTTTTTTTTTTTTTTTTTTTTTTTTTTTTAGTTTTTCCTTAATTAAACAACAGTAACCTTCTAGTATCTCCGATTTAAACAACGTAACGAATGTCATCAGACAAAGAAATGTTTACAGACCTGTGAGATTCTTTGTAAGTAGCTAGATCTTATATTTCATTAAGAAAATTACAAAAGGACGAAACTTAAATTTAATATTGACATAATTATTCAATTTTTCAATCAATGTTTTATTTTAATAAACATTACGGGCGAGCGTTACACTGAAACCAAAGTATAATATTTCCTTCAAGCATTTTTTCGTTTATGCTGGCCTAATTTTTATTTGGGCAAGTTTTTTTTTGTTGACTCAGTGGATATGAATATCAATAGTTTCCACTATATATTATATATCGGGAAAAGCTTTGAAAGTGAAAAATACGCATTTAAAACTAAGCGCCCTTCTGTAAATATATTCTTGGCCTTGTAGAAAAATTCAGTCAAATGAAGGGGTTAAGCTCGAAGTGACATAGCAAATTGTGACAGGTTAGGGGATAGATATTTCCTCTTTGGAATGCAGCGAGGTCTCCTAATTTCAGTTCTATATGAAAAATACGTGACGAGGTCGCACACACTCTGAGGAGGCAGTGGCCCGCTGCACTATAAATACTCGCTGCCTCGCTCCACATAGCACTCTCGCGCGACCTTCAGCCTTCCCATGTTCATTAAAAAATCTGACCGAGAGGCGTGGGGCGGAGAGCGGTGGAAGGGACGATAGGGCGATGCCTGAAATGAGAGGCACGAATGTGACTCGTATGGGGAAGACGGCTGTAAAGCAATCTATATAGTGATGGCGGGAAAGCGCTATTTGGCCTAGTAGAGGAGAGGGAACAGGACTTGAAGGACATGCACAAAGATGAAGTCCTCCAAGGATACTACATATAGGTTATAGAGGTGTCTGTCTGCCTGTCTCACTGTTATCACTCTTATATTAATGGCAATAGTATATGGTTTATTGTACAACATATTCCCTAATACACTTGGCGATCTTATTGTTGACCTTCATGCACCATTGTTTGTTCCTTCACCTCTCAGCTAGATATGGACAAGTGTCTGAAGGAACACTGTGTGTACGTCACCTACGGTATGTGGCTGGCTCTCGTCCTGGTACCTGTTCTCGTCGCCTCCATCTTGGTTGTGTACATTGAGGTAAGTCCCATCATGTCATCTATATCATATCTCTAATAGGATTTCAGCAAATTCCCAGCAGCAAATAAGGAAATCAAGCTATTCACGTAAGTACCATGACGCGACTTTTGAAAAAATTTCAACCGATCNTATATATATGTACGCACACACACAGAAATATATTTGAATATGTATATATATATACTCGCTATAGAAATTTATTACGGTGGGAGAGAGCTTACAAATTTTTATTTAGCCGAATCCCTACGCAAATCTCCAAGTAGTGTACAGTCGTATACTAAATGTTGGTATGTCTGTTCGTGGGTAAAGTCACAGGGACGATATGGAGAGGAAATATATTTGAATATGTATATATATATACTCGCTATAGAAATTTATTACGGTGGGAGAGAGCTTACAAATTTTTATTTAGCCGAATCCCTACGCAAATCTCCAAGTAAAAAGGCAAGTAAAACCCCGAATTTAGATTAAAATATAGCCTTTTAAAAAATGTATACTCACACACACACAGACACACACATATATATATATATGCCAAAACACTTTTATTTAGATGACCCCCCCCCACGCAAATCTTTAATTATAAAGGCAAATTATACCCCGAATTCCGCATATCAAAATAAATTTTGGTTAGCTGGGTCTTTATCAGGGCTAGCTTTATCAGACGAATGTACGGCTTGTGAAAAGTATCGGAAAATGTAAAAAAAATTGAAATATTTTGAACTTTGACTTTCCCCAGGTAATTCAGGGTTTCGGCAAAAATTAGAAAAATAAAATGCTTCATAATTGTTAGGTAATTATTGCTGACGTTTTGGCTTAACTTTTAAGTCACCATCAGGGCGATAATGATGTAAAGTTTTTTAGTACTATTTACTTTGGAGTCTGAAATGTCATCATAAACCCCCCTAGCACTTTTTCTCTGATGATGACATGCAAGTTATGTTGGCAATAATAAAATTATTACCCAATATCTTTGGGGTATTGTAGTTTTCTGGTGTTGGCCGAAACCCTGACTAATTTTCCGGTGTTTGTTCTGTACAAATTTATATTCACATGCATGTGTGTTTTGGGTGTGTGTGCAGATTTACTGTAATTTTACAAAAGTCCCGCCATGGTACTAAGTGAATAAATTGATTTCTTTAGGGGTGATCTGCAAAATTATACAGCAACATGGCGTCCCTTTATCTAGCTTGCCGAAGGATGAACTCGAAATGTCGCAAACTCCTCATCTCAGAGTAACAATATGTTACAATAACCGAAAACAAGACAAGTAAGTCCAAAGAAACTCTTTTTCTAGTACAAACACAGCTGTTATTTACTTTCCCCGTGTGTCGGTTCTGAAAAATAATCGAGATAACTAGTGAAGTAAGTGTTGGTGATCCTTCTGTATTGTTTCCTCTAGCGCATTACTCCTTTCCCCTTCTTTGTGTCCGAAGACCATAAGTGGATTCATTAATTTTTTTTCTATAAATTGTTTACTTTTTTAAAAATGCATTCTTTGGTTATCCGATTGATTATTTAGTAACTTAGTTTAGCTCAGTTCTGTCATTTTCATTAAAACATTAATTTTCCTCGGTATTTTGTCCATGAGAATGAGACACAAATTAAGTGATTTTCAAGAAAATTCTTAATAATCATATTCAGTTTGTCCTGAAGGCAGAAGCATGAACTGCACAAGAGTGTGTGAGAGAAGCGTTTCGAAATTCATAAACATATAGCTGTTTTTCATCAACGCATTCATATGACATTAGAAAGGCGTATGGTTATTGTTTCCGATGGAGACATATTGCGACATGATGAAGTACCACTCCTTTCATGGTACTATGGCTGTCATCGATCATGCTCCTTTGAGAAATGGGTGAATTCCGTTTGTCGTTTACGTATATAACAGTAGTTCAGGCAAACGACTACTTTAGTAATGACGATGGAAAGAGCCTCTGTCCAAACATTCCCTGGAGAACTACTGGAGATCCGGGACTACCAGTTGTTGACGGAGCTAGGACGGCCATTGTGAGGTAGCTGGAGGCAAACGTTCCAGGCCCCTTCTGAAAAGCCCTCGCTCCAGGATGACAATTTTTTAGCGGGCTGTACGGAACGGCTTTCAGAACGGATCGCTTGCAGTGAATGGGAACCTGGTGCTTTGTCCTGCCAGCCTCTCGTTAAGTATAATTTTCTCTTTTCTCTCATTAACGGGAGAGTCTTGGGGCTGTGACGGCAGACTCAGACCTGTTCCTCTCGCAAGAGCTGTTCTTTCTGGACAGCTCTTTGTCCGTCATTACTGATGTCCCCGCTTTCGCTCGTTCTGCGATCATTATCTCGTTCGAGTGTCTGCACTTACTCCTCATTGGCTGCCTCCATACAACTTTGATAACTAAAATCAGGTGACTGCGGTGTCAGTTGCGTGGCCACAGAAGAAAGATCCTCGCCCTTGTTCTCAAGCCATTCTCTGCGTTGGAGAATAGTCCAGCGTATTGTGTTCTCATTCACGCATGTTCTCCGAACGCCGACTCGCCAGAAGTGATGTCACATCTAGCTTTAATGTCAGCACTGCAATAATGGAAGAAGCTTGATAGAAACCCTCCACAAATTGTCGTTTTTTTTTTTTGGTGTGTAATTTAAATGTAGATATTTGCAGTAGTGTATAATTTTTGCTAAGTGATATTTTGTTAAAAATAGAGAAGTAAATTGAAATTTTCGTGTTCATTAATGTCAGATAAAATTACATAAAATCATTATCAGAAGATTTAAAAAAAAATAACAAAAAATTCATATTTGACGTACATTTTATGCAAAAAATAATTGAGCCCCGACATAAAGAATAGGGAATAAATTCATACACTGCAAAATGACACACACACGGATCACTCATATTCAATTTTAGTAACTTCCCTTATATTCTATAATTTATTTCTAGCGAAGAAAATTTAACACAAGGCTCTATTTCATCACTATATAGTTATTAATTACAACGAATTATAGATATATTTTAATTATAAATATAATATTATAATAAAGAATAAATAATCTAAACTGTCCCAGCCAGGACTCAAACCTGGATCTCCGCTATCCGGGCAAGCGTGTTAGCTATTACACCACAAGCCAGATAGCTTATTAAATTCCCCGCACTAACGAGAGAGAGTCTAACAAATATATTGACTATGTCAGCTCCTCCGATCATAGGACGATGTGTTCGTGTTTATTGGAGGTTAGACTCCCGGTACGAGTGCGGGGAATTTAATAACTTATCTGGCTAGTCTCTGTGGTGTAAATGGCTAACGCGCTTGCCCGGATAGCTGGAGATCCAGGTTCGAATCCTGACTGAGAAAGTTATATTTTTTGTTCTATTCTCTAGCATTTATTGTTTAAAATTTATTAGGGATTAAATACCATAAGAAAAACAATATTAATGATTTAATTTTTTTTAATTATGCGTACATATTTAAATTAAANATTACGGATATGACACTGAGAATGGTACTTCACTGAATAACAAATAAAATGAGGACGATTTAAATATCTAAATCGATCTTCTTCAGGTAACTCTCAGTGTTTATATTGATGAAAGTGATAGAAGGACGGTTGTTAGAGGAAGGGAGGATCTGATAGTGTCTTTCCACGGATCATCCATCTTACTGAAGTAGGTTCCATGACAAGTAGGATGTACAGGAGCTGAGTGCTTCATTGTAACACAATAACAGCTCCTCCTGTCAATGGAGTGAATAGTTGATTAAAGTCTAATTAGTTCTTATGTTTTTTAAATTAAATTTTATATTACAATTTTTATTAATATTTTATTCAACATATTTCTACATGCATTATATATTTGTCATGATGCAATTGAGAATTATTATAATGTTATTGTTAGATATGGTTTAGTTTAATTTGTTATGTTATTATATGATGAAATATTTTACAGTTCAAACATGTAAAATAGGTAGGAAGTTTCTTTGAGCATACCTCTACTTTGCTATATCTCTGTAGTTCTGTGTCGGGACGGCAAAGTGTCACATTGCAGACGGACTAGCCAGGAAATGCCATCGGTGCCCAGATCTCAGGGGGACAGAGAGTCCTGCATTTTGTGTCAGTATTCGTGACTACACGTGACCACAGACCCCTTGAAAGGGATTGCGTCCAGAAGTATTCCCTTCCATTCACTCCTCGAGCCCTTTGCAACATGGCTGCCGGAGGTGCCAGAAACCCACAACCACTTGCCGGACTGTGGGCAGATGGTGGGAGAGCACTCGTCCAATGAGTTATCGCCCAAAGAGATTTACTCTCCCCACCACCTGTCCTGTGCCCTCGTAGGTTTTCCTCGAAATTTCCACTGCCTCCGTGGGACAATGATTCAACTGGAAATGCTATTTCGTTCTCCATTTGTAGGGAGCAGAACTGATACAAGGCATTCTTAGGCATCCTATTGTCAAATAAATGTATTATATTCAAGAAAGTTTTCATTTATTATTTCCAATACGTATACTATTTATTAGTTTATTTAAATTAGTGTTATTTTATACCTTCGTTTGAAATCAGTTCTAAATTAAAATATTTGCCTTAAACTGAGCTACTTGTGTTTAAATGAGAATATATTAGTTAAATCCCGAGTTTCAGGCCAATCCCTTCTCTAAATGAGGTTATCCTACTGATTAAAAAAAACTGAATCTCTCTTTGTAAAAATGCGTACTATTTAAATAGTAACAACATTTTTTAACATATTGTTTCAGCTATTCTCTCTGCTCATTTAATTATTTAATTGAATTATAAAACAAATTGCTTGAATAACAATTTAAATGTTACAAACTGAGTTACCTTACATTTAGTTAACCATTACGACGGAGGGTAACCACCAAACTTTACTTTTCATAAGTTTTAGGCTTATCCCCACTTCTTAAACTAGAAATTTTGCCTAATTAAATTTTGAAAAAAAGGATTTTGAAAAATAAATTCAATTATACTATAATTTTTCTTTTTAAATCTCGTCCTCTATGAACTCTTTAGTTAACTAAATTACAATTTAGAGTTCTATTAAAACTGATGTTTTCTGATAAGCTTTCATAACAAAAATGTTTCTATAAAAAAATAAAAATAAATTGTCTGTATAACTTTATTGATGTGACATTAGTAAATTATTTTTCCTAAACCTAAACCTTAATAAAACTGCAGCTCAGTTGATTCCATGACTTGATTAGGTGGAAAGAAACGCAACATTGTGGGTTTTAGATCATTACAATTAAGGGTTCAGTTCAAATCCTCATCCCAAATATTCAGTTTCTTTATGCGACCCTTATACTTTTCTTTTATAAACTATGAAAATTTTGCAAATTTCTATAGCGCTAAGAAAAATAACATTTTCTTCGCACGATAGAAAACTATTTCATTTTCCTTCTGTTTTTGAAGATTGGTTGAGGTCTAACTGTAGTGTAAAATAATATTTGTTACTAAAAGATTGTTTTAGCTATTAATTAGTTAATTTAACTCATCTGATAAATGTTTTGTTTTAAACAAATTTGCTGTACTTTTAGTAAAATTTTTCTACTTTTTTATTATTAAAACGCAGCAGGCCCAAAAACTTCCCTTGCAAAAATTAAAATGTAGTAGCCGCATAAAACTTTTGTTGTTGCACAATCTCATAGAAATTTTTAAACATTAAAATTTATATATNNTGTGTGTGTGTGTGTGTGTGTGTGTGTGTGTGTGTGTGTGTGTGAGTGTATGCATAAAAGTATTATATAAAATAAAATATACATAAAATAAAGCATATTAAAATTTTCTACATCTCATTTCAAAATATTTCATCGAAATATTCTATATGAAATAAATATAATGAATAATTTTAGAACACTGTATATATACACACATATATGTATGTATAACGTAGTGAAAATTCCCTCTTCACTCCTCACCGACGAAGGCCAAGAGATCCCCGAAAAATTTGCTCCTTGTGATTTTTTCTTTTTGTGTGTGCACTATTCCACCTATTCTTGATTACTATATATATAAAAATCGAATGAGTAATATAGAAAAATGATGGCTACTTCGTTAAAGCTTAAAAGAGCGGTAGCTTTAGAAATAAGAGTGAAAATTATTAATTAATGGTATTAGATTACGGATATGACACTGAGAATGGTACTTCACTGAATAACAAATAAAATGAGGACGATTTAAATATCTAAATCGATCTTCTTCAGGTAACTCTCAGTGTTTATATTGATGAAAGTGATAGAAGGACGGTTGTTAGAGGAAGGGAGGATCTGATAGTGTCTTTCCACGGATCATCCATCTTACTGAAGTAGGTTCCATGACAAGTAGGATGTACAGGAGCTGAGTGCTTCATTGTAACACAATAACAGCTCCTCCTGTCAATGGAGTGAAGCACACATGCTCCTAACACATCAGACAGCCATAGGCAATGTGTGTCTGTGTGATATTATCTAGATCTAAACTCCTAAAATAAAAATAAAAATTGTTTTCTTTTCTTCGGTTAAATTTTGCCTGGGAGATGACTACGATAGCTTACGCACATAAAGTACGCATCACTGTGATAATCTAACTGGTCAATGGCACCTACTACACTTTCCCCTCTAACGCCTGTGTGTGCTGTGTGCTTTCGCTTGGTTTTCTCCTTCTTCAGGTGTCAATTATACAGCCAGAGTAGTATAAAGAGAAATTTTGGATTTTGGAAAGTTTGTCGTAAACTCACATCTCTAATTCCACAGTAAATAATTACTGTTTGCTTTTGCTGTAAATGTTTTTTTTTTGTTTTGTCAAAAAAGAAAATGCAATTAAGAAATTAGCCTTTCTAGGGACATGTACGTTTATAACTCGGGTATATGACCCGGAGGTTAGCCGAATCAAACAGGACCAAATTAAATTTATGGTGTATTGAATGATATTATGAAGAAAGTCCTACTTGTAGGAGCTGCAAAAACGAGGGGGGCATAGATACGATTGATTTTAAGCGAATTTGATCTTTAAGTCCAAGACCTGAGATAATATAAATAAAGCCAGCTTTTAGAAATATCGTGAAATAAAGGTGTGTAGTGCTCAACCCTAATACCAATTATTATAAGTTGATTTTATTATATTTGTATTCTAGAAAATTATAATGTTAAGTATTATAATTTTCTAGAATACAAGCAATAAGTCATTAAATCACGTTAATAAAATTGTTGTTGTATCACTAATAATAACGAAAATATTAAGAATTATTAATTTATATATGTAAAATAAAATATTTAAGAAAAATGGTAGTAGAATTTGGATTCTTTTAACAAAAAGCGATGAGTCCGTCCAACCCTTAATATTTTTTTTAATCCCCTTTATTTAAATATTTCACTCTGTTAAAAATAAATAAAAACATTTTGTAATATGATTACAATAAATAGTAAAGAAAGAAAAAACAAATGACATTAATGAAAGTCACGTGAGGAGAGAAGGTGACCAGTGACTCCACTCTCAAATTATTTACAGACTGTGTCCCCAGGAGATCGCGGGGCCATCTTCGTCAGTTTGTTTTCTGTCGTAAAATTGGATTTCTTATTCATGAGTCTGTATATAAGCCCTTATCGCCGATTGAGTTCTTGTCTTTTAATTTTTGTATATTCTCCCCATGTAAGTCGATGAAAAGTAAGATGAAACGCAAGGTAACGAACGGAATTTGAATGTGGTAAAGGAATATTGTTAAATTTCACAATTTCAGGGAAGTCTTTTTTCCGCAATTGGAAATTATCTTGAACGCATTTTGCTTAATTGATTTTTATTCTCCATTTGCCACACCAATGTTTGATTTTTCGAAGTGATCTTGTAGGTTTTTAGAAGCAGTTTTGGGATCGGAATGGGAGGATAGGATAGCTTTGTCGTCCGCAAATAGAGCTAAGAGGTTAATTGTTTGGGTAGGGATGTCAGCAGTGTACAGGATTAATAGGATAGGTCCAAGTACACTACCTTGAGTAACTCCCGCTTTCACTTGGTAGAAATCGGAGTAATCTAATTCTTGCCGAATCCTAAAGAAACGGTTGGATAAAAGACTTTAGGATATGTGTTACTGGGGAGTATGGATTTTAGTTTAAACAGAAGACCAAAGTGCCAGACTCTATCAAATGCTTGGGAAACATCCAAAAAAAAAAGCTCCTAGGCAGTACTCTTTGCGCTCAAGGGAAGAGGAAATGTAGTCTACGACGCGAAATACCTGCTGGACAGTAGAATGCTTACTTCTGAAGCGGAACTGATGATTTGGGAGGATATTGAATGGTTCAATGGAAGCCATCATTCGTTTTAACAGAATTTATTCGAAAATCTCAAAAGAGAAGGAAGGAGCCCTTTCGACCGGTCTGGTCGCTGACCGGTGTCTCCTCTTGTCTTTTGGAGGTTTCATGGGTCTGCCCCTTCGCTTGCCTTTACCTTTGCTGGATATAATTTGATAGTAATAATTAACTCCCAGCATTAAAAAAAAAAATTACCTATCCTCGAACCGGGACGTGGAGCTCGAGAGCCCTGTACTGAGACAGTGGCCTTAGTGAGGGAGGGGACAGATGAGACAGACAAGTGTGAGCCCTGCTTGCCCGCTTGGCTATTGAAAAAACTTAGTTCTCGATTTGTGCCAAGTTCTGGGCACAACACTTCCAACAACTTACATAAATAACATGAGAGCTACACAAACGAGATGTTGAGGTGTTTAATGACCGGGACTCACCAGTACTATCCCTTAATATTTATGATTAAAATTAACTTTATGTTTCCCCATTAAAATTAATGCAGCCTACATTAGTCTTA
Source organism: Oncopeltus fasciatus (assembly GCA_000696205.2). Taxonomy (NCBI): domain Eukaryota; kingdom Metazoa; phylum Arthropoda; class Insecta; order Hemiptera; family Lygaeidae; genus Oncopeltus; species Oncopeltus fasciatus. The sequence continues at coordinate 179,508 of KZ807470.1, read as the reverse complement.
AGCGGACAATTTATACTCTTCCATTGATTTAATAAGAAGATTTGAGGAATGATAAAGCAATAAGAGACATTTGAATGCAGCTCCAGCTTCTAGAGATGGTAATTTTCGCGGCTGGCGGGATTTCTATGTGACTGTAGCCAGGGAGGTTGGATCTCTTTGGCACAGAATAATATTCATTAGCTTCGGCTTTCAGCGTAATGGCGGCTCGTTCGAACCCTCATAAAACTCCCAAACAACCCTCCATTTATTAGTTGGAGTTTACAGGTTTGAGAGGTTTTTTTTTTTAATTTTCAAGATAGACTGCAGAACCAACCTGCGGACCCTCCCCCCTCCCTTTCCCCCTTAATTAAGATAAACTACAGCTGTTTCAACTAGTCCTTACTCCGTGTTATTTATGATGGTGCTCCAAACAGCACTAACTCTGCGTGTGGTGCTTCAAACTACTTGGTTAGGGAAAGTTGCAAAGATAAAACAATATAATAGAATATCCTAAATAGAAATCTTAAAATGCATTAAGATTTACATAGGTCATGCGACAGCTGTATTTTATATGTTATTCATCATTTTCTGTAATATATCACTATTTCATCAAATGTGTAAAATCCACATACATAAAATCGATACGCACAACATATGCATTTGGTTATAATGTCATATTACACAAAATATGCAATTTCAATTGTGTTACATAAGTTTTTACAATTTACAATAAAATAAATTACACACATTTAAAATAACATGGCTTATTAGAATGAACAACAAAAACATCACACACTTATCAAAAATGCATATTATAACTAATTTTGTTAACACATTAAGATTAAATATTTCCAAATTGAATTTAGAAAAATCGTTTATGTAGTAAAGTTTATTTTCAATAGGCATCTTTTACATTTCAAAAAGTCTTGTATTCAAGTTTTTTGTTTTTTTTAGTTTGGAGTTTTTTTGTACATAATTATTCAGCAAACTCCACTCTTTATCGTTATTAATTAATTTTTCGAACGAGTAGAATAACAGTGAGTTCCGCCCATTGTGATTTATTTCCCATAATTATTAGTAATATTAAGATTTAATTTCTTAAGGCTGTTGTTATTACACAATAATAAATATATTTAACAATATTCTAAAGGGAAGCTTTGTTCTGGAATTAAAGTTGTAACATGTTTATTCTCAGTGGTGTCTGGGGTTTCTTCTGTTGGCAGGTTTTTTCCGTGGGAGACCTCCTCCCCCCAGACCGGGGGTGGAAGGGGTTGGGGGTGGAGTCCCACCCTTTACACTTCCCCTTCCTCTTCTAGGAAGAAATGGCCAGTTCTAGGTAGCACCCTTCGCCCTTTCAGCCCTTGCCAAGTCCGCCGCAGAGCCCTCCTCCGCTATTTTACTTCTCTCATTGTCATTTGTAGTTTCTCGCCATTAAATTACTTTTTTTTTCCCAGAGCATTGGATGATTTCGTTAATATGTGAAATCGGCCAAAAGAATAGGGGGTTTACAGAGACCCAAAAATTTAAAATACTATTGCAGAGTGTTTGACCGTAGATATTTATTATTAGATGATTTTAGTTGGGGTTCGGTCAAGATATATCCAAAAAATACAAATTTAAAATAGTGTACCCCAACCAAAATCATCTAATATTAAAATCCTAATATTTTCGTTATGGATAATAACTCAATCATAAGATGTAAAAGTAATTCAGTCATGTTTACCTTTTATAATATTTAAAAATAAACCTCATATAAAGAAACATATTTAAGAAAGTAAATTCGAGAGTTGGTAAGGATATTGAAGTATATAATGAAATTGGCTATTTGAACTAATTTTATAAATTGTTATATAGAATTGAAGTATAATAATGAGGACGAGTAGTTACTGGGTCGACCAAAGTTAATAAGCGTTAATATCTCTGTAACTATTAGTGTTATGACCAAAACCAAAGCAGATTAAAAGAGATGTTCTAAAGCCAGATTACTCTCACTCACACCAATAAATCAGCTTAGTTGGTGCAGCTCCTGCGACTCTTTTGTACACAAGAAGATGTATTTATTATTTTGATAAAAAGTTTAAAAAGCTTGTTGTGGGCTGGGTTGTTTATTATTACTGTCCCATTAGTATCAACACTAGAAGCATACAAGCTTCTGAAGAAAATAAATTAGAAGTGGATATTGAAAAGGGTCAAGGTGCGGATCGGAAATGCAATAAATTGTGAATGTAGACTAACACAAACCAAAGTGGTAGCAAAGGAAGGGCTCTCAGCTCTCTTGAGAAATCTGTTTAAGAAGAGCATTTGTTCTTTGCTGGCTTGAGAAAATAGAGCCGAAGAAGGAGGGAACTCATCCAATGTCCATGGAAGTCCTTTATCGCTGAAGAAGTAGTGGAGTACACAGTGGATGTTGCACAGACGTCTGCGTTGGAGGATTGCAGAGACAACTCGAGCGTTCTGCAGGACAATCAATCGCTGGACATTGACGGCTTCAGACAGCTCTTCTGCACTCCTTGCGTTCAGGTTTTAACCTCACCAAAAGGTCAATCAAATAGGTCTTAAAAGGTCCCTGAAGCTGAACGGAAGGGGGAAAATGGGGAGACCTGCTCATCCTTACATTCTTAAATAACTTTCTTATAAATCGTTTATCTCCAATATATTATCAAAATATAATTTGGAAAATTACATTTTACGTGGATTATTAGCCATTAAGTACTTCAGTAATAAGCCTAACCCCCCCCCCCCCTCCCACCTCCATCGGGGTGACTGGCCACATTTCAGACATGATCCACTTGAGTTGTCGAAATCCATATAAACTAAATACGTATTTTGGGAATTGATAACTTACAACTTATTTTCAACAAATGAATACATTCTCTAACAACTTATGGGCGTTGACTCGCTGAACTATAAATAATATAATAACAGCTTACATACATATTATAACAGCTTACATACATAGCTTACATACATATTACAGTGAATAAATTACGCAAAAAAATTGAATTTTTATTAGGTAAAAAGAAGTGTAAATTATACCGCCACCAAAATCCTATAAAAACCCAAGTTTCAGTTTTATAATAATTTATTCTTCGGTGTAATATCTCATAAGAATCTCATTGGGAAAAGGTGACTGTCTCCTTCACGAGTATTTTTCCCTCTGGCATTTTTAGTTTATAGTATAATGAAGAAAAATGTAGCTAGGGTCACATAAACTGTCGGATGAGCTCGAGGTTAGGGAAAAAAGGCCCTCTATCGAAAGACAAAGTTGTGACTAAATAACCCTTAATGCCCTCAATATTATTAAAGGAATCATATCAGAGTAATAAACATTGTAGAATGTAATATGTAGCTGTTTATCTTTATCTCCCACAGCTCTCTTACGTTAAATGCGCGTTAATTATTTTCGAATGCATACAAGAGAAATGTTAGACCCTCTTCAAAAATTGGTAAACCAAAATAAGAAATTAAGTTGATTTTCAGTAATTACTGAGAAATAATTTGATTTAAATAAATAATATGTGGGATTACTTTACCACAATTATCATCATGATTTTTATTTAATTACTGAGTACTTTCTCAAAACAGTAAAATATGAAGAAGGACCGATTTTTAAGAAAAATCTTCATTATTTTATGAAAAAATGGCAAATCTTCATTTGTTTAAAACTTCATTATTCAAATTTATTTTCGGTAACGGTTTTACGAAAATTTCATATAAAAAATGATATTTTGCAAATTAGTTTGGAAGAATGAAGAGTACCGCTCTCCACCGCCCGGTCATCCTGGAACCATTCTTAGTGCGCGTTCTTTTTCTGCTAAATATTCCTTCCGGCTTCTGAAAAGGCTTAATTTTTGTATACCTTGAATGTTACTAACTTTCATGGAAAGTCTTCTTAGCTCACTCGGCCCAAGTGTGGCAAAGTTTTTACAATCTATCAATCACATTTAAATGGCGCTTCTAATGTGTTCTTCCAGTTTTTTTTTTTTTTTTTTTTTTTTTAAATCACACTTCAAATATGACATTGAGTGCTTAAATTATACGATATTCTACAACTAAACTAACTTCCTCAAATCGTTCATATATGAATGGTTTGAGATAAATAATAACAGTTCAGGATGAAACCGACAGACGATTTCCGGAGTAAAATGCTAAATTAAGCCTTAGATGTTGCGTGTTGACTACAATGAATGCGATATCAAATTCCTAGTGGATGTACACATGTACTCTCTGAGGAAGCATCTAGGCAAGGATAGAAATGCAAACCAGCATAGCCTACATGCCCTGCTTGTTTAATCGCCAGGAATAAGTCACACTTCGCATACCTCAGCCTTCTCTTGGGATAATGAAGCCTGAGACATCAATCGAATGTCTAATATGGAATTAATGGTTTCAGATTAAATATTTATAAGGAATTCGATTACAAGAATATTCTAATCTGCAGATTTGCTTTTAATTACTTTATTTAATTTCAATATAAATAATTTTATTTATTTAGTTAATATAACAACACTAAAGCTATATTTTGGATAAAGTGACTCGTTAAGTGGTACTAGTCAGGTCAGTATGTGTATATCTGCTCCGTAACAACAGTGATGACTGGGAAAAAGTTAAGCTATAACTTTGAAACTTAGTATAGCAATTAGTTGGCAGTTTCTAAGCCCTTATGGGCTTCCACAGTGTCCAGGAATATTCATAAATACTTCTTCCGAGCTTGACCATATAGTAAAGTTTCTTCTGTTTCCCAAGCTTCCGCACATCATGCGGTGCCTTCATTCTATTATGTATATATATATATATATGAGAACGTACCATATATTGAAAGTATCCCACGTAAATTTTAAACAATTAATGAGAAGGAATTTAGTAAGTCGAAAATGCACCGGCCCGGATAGCAGGAGATCCAGGTTCATATCCTGGCTGGGACAGTAAGATTTTTTATTCTATTCTCTTGCATTTAATCGTTTAAAAATAATTGGTCTGAATAAGATTTAGACATAAAGGAACTAATAACAAATCGCTATTCAGCAAAAACAAATCGCTGAAAAAATTGGAATCCAAAATTGTATAAAGGATTGTGAAATCTGCCTTCAAACAAAATATGAACAAAAGGCATCCGACAAGACTTTTCCAAATTATGTATATTAATACGATAACATTTGACAACACTAAATTTCTAACCATAATAGATCTCAAAATATTTTTAAAATTTGTACAAGCTTATAAATTGAAATTGTCTCAAGATATAGAAATTGTAAATAAATATTACTTATATTCTTTACACACCACGGAACCCTAAAACAAATTACTTGTGACAAAGGAAATTAATTTTTAAACACTTTAGAAAATGATCTCACACAAAATTAACATACATTTAATTTTAAAAATAGCAAAACTTAAACTTTCCAACAGAAAGATTTCACTCAACTTTGATAAACATATAAGACCCTTAATAAAGAAGAAAGGATTTTAAAATGACTATATTGAAACAAAAGTAATTTATGTAATTTTGGCTTACAGTGAAAGAATACACTCCACTACAGGACTGACACCTTTTTAAATTTATAAACAGACAATTAAATGACATAGCTCCAACAAATGTAAAATTCATATTATAACTATATAGATAACCATAGATAAAAATTAAAATTATTTTTTCAACAAGTGAATGAAACAAATATCTTGGCAAAAATTAAAGAAAGAAAACAAATATTGAAAGAACTGATCCATCATTATAAGGACCTTCACCAATGAAACAATTTGTACAAAACAAAAACGATCAAAATTTAATATATAAATACATATGTAAAACAAATATTCTAATTGTAACTGATATACAAAATTAGAACAGGAATTATAGACTCAACTTATAGAAAAACAATCACAAAAATACTGCAATGAAGAGTCATAGAAAATTAATCAAAAAGAAATTAAATTTAGCTTTCTCAAGTATATTAAATACTCAAAACACAAATATTAAATCTCCACACACTATAATGGACTTGTCTGTATACTTTTCTGATTCAGAATAAATTCAATTTTTAATTTAAAAAGTTTTTAATTTTATAACTTTAGTTTCAATTATAATAATAAAATGTAAATTTAAATTAATAAAATTTTTCTAAATAATATGAACATCGGTGAATATGTTGCATCAGTTATTCAAAAAATAAATATTTCATATAATGGAATTTTTGTAGAAGAATAAAAGATTATTATATCATGAAACAGTAAATATTACATTACATTAAATAAATATAAAAANAAATATTAAATAATTATATTAAAATATATAGCAACAATGAACAATAAAATAGATAGATAATTAAATAAATATAATGCACCTCTTTATAATGTAAGTTATGTTCATAAAATTAGAGTTAGGAAAAATATATAAATATAAAACATTTTCCGTTTGTTCTTGTCCCGGCCAGTCATGGATAGAGTTTATATTACACTGGGGAACACATTTTTGTTGAGTTAGATCTGACACTGTTTTCTCACTAATTATTAGTGTCTGAATCTTAGAATAACCTCAGATTTTTTCTACCACGTCAACTTTTTAAACTACAGGATATCCTCAGAAATAATAAAAACCAAGCATTTAAAAGAACATAAAGTAAAAACGTACCAAATTTACAGTTTACAAAACATTTATTGTAAGTTAAATCGAGTTAATACATATAAAATTGTTTAATTAATGAACAGTACTTAAAAATTAAGATAAAAATTTGCGTTTGTAGCTTTTTCTGGAGTGTTTAGTTTGTGTACATTCGCCCTTGATGCTCCAACAAAAGTCAGCCATCATATGTACGTCCCATCTACCTTGATACCTTGCTTCCATGACCCTCAAATCTTGATGGAAACTCTCACCCTGCTCATCACTCTCTGCACCAAGATTGTCCAGGCAATTAGCAATGTGGCTGTGTGAAAAATTGCAATTTAATGCTCATGTTGCAACCTAGCTTTTGGAAGCTTTCCAAGAGTTGCTGGGCAATTTCGGAGTAATTCAATGCTCGTATTTACAAGAAAGTCTTTAAGAATGTTTTTGAATGTCAAGCAGGTATTCATTACGAAATGTTCGTCTGCAAGAAGCTGTCGAATCTGTGGACCATCAAAAACACCGGCCTTTATCTTTTTAAATGACAGGCTAGGAAATTTCGACACGAGATATTTGAAACAGTCTCCTTCAGTTGGCAAAGCTTAACGATTTGCTTCATGAAACCCAATTTTATATGAAGAGGTGTTATCAGTATTTTTTTTTCTCGATTTACTAAATTATCACTGACGATATCATTAAGTAAAAACTTCAATCGGCCACAAAGTTGATTTCCCAAATAGCTCATATACTTTCGGCAACTAAGAGTCATCATCAGTTGAGAATATAGAATGCAGCTACTAGTATGATTGAAAATATGCTAGCAGGGATACTCCTTTTTTGCAGATAACGCAAAACGTACGCTGAAATCCTCATTTACTTATTCAATTAGTTTTTTTTTGAGTGTGTAGAAGATTGGCTTGGGAATTCATCGCAATTTTGGACTGAAAAATCAATTGAGTGGATCAATTTTTTAAAAATGTTATCCACTTCTTGGGGTCATGGATAGTGGGGCTATCTACAAGCAGCCACCCCATTCTAATCCTCGGCTCAAGGCTAATATTTATTTATTAATAAAAGCTTGCCCTGGGTGGGATTCGAACCCGAACGGATACCTGAGCCAACACGACACAGCCGAGTATCTCCATTTCTGTTCACATTTCGGATAAGACGGGTGGGGGGGGGAGGTATTGGTAACTTCATATTCCATGCACACACCCCCCAAAAGTGCGCGTTGTAGGAGCTTCGCGTTTAGTTACGACACAGACAGCAGAGGTAGTAGGACCACACATCTGTAGAACTAGCTCTAGATATTCGGGATCGGCAAACCCCTTCATCTTCACAGCTACATTTTTAAATGACTACCTTGAAAAGTTTTTTAAGTATTTTAAATTTTTTGCAATATTAACATTTACATCCATTATAATCAACATACTTTCTCATAAGACTAATGACAAATAAATTATTGATCTATTTATCCAACTGATCAAAACCAAAAAACCTTCCCACCCCCTCTCACCCTCTTTGTGAAAGCTGTGTACGGAAGGAGCTAGAAATAGACGAGCCCCAAATCAAAGCCTGGCCCCAAATCCACGAGCTAGATTTCCAAGCGACCCCTGGTTTTTGTCAGTCCCAAATACACCCGAGGTAGGGTTTTGTGGCCTGCTTGAGGTTCAGATCCTACCTGCCCCATTCTCTAGCTTTGAAGAAATAATAATAATTCCTACATAATTTATTTCATTGTAATCAGTACATAATACATTTTGGGCTAAAAAAAAAAAAAATGAACGACCAATGAATTTCAGGCCCCGTTAAAGAAACAAAAAAGCTGAATTACCAAAAACAATTGTCTTTACTACTTTTAATATTAATTGAAGCATCTTAAGAAAACCTAAATAATCCAAACTCTCTTCTAAACTTTTCGTAAGTTTTCAAGAATGATATATTTATATGTTTCTCCTTGTTGACTCACAGCCATCATTCCTCTATGTTCACCCGGAACGTTGAAGGAAATTCTTCAGTATTCAGGATTATGTCATTTCTTAGAAAGTGGAATAGAGTTCGACAGCGGCCATTGCAGAGACGTGTTTTGTCAGCTCTCTGCGATTGTTACTTTAAAAGTGTTCAGTTGTTACCAAACTGGTCACAGTCCAAGATGTAGCCAGCCTGAAGACATTGACGAAGTTTTGAGGAAATTCACCGAGGAACATAGGTTCAGCACTGGATTCATTTTCTATTTACTTGTTACTTGTGTAAAGTTCGTACGTAATGGAGCAGGTAGGAATTGTCCTCAGCTCGTTTGATGAGTTCGAAGGTTGTGTCCTAGAGTTCTACTTCTGAATTCAAAAGTTTTCGTGGCTGCGATATCCCATTCAGGAGATGGGGCTTACAGGAGTAAGCAAAGTTCTACCGAAATACATGTCGTGCTTCCTTAAATTTCTTAAAACATTTAATGGTACAAAATGAAGTAGTGTTTATATTTCAGTATCATAAATAACACGTATAGGGATAAGCTTCGTATTCCTTTTGAATCTTCGTGTATTAGTGTGTGTCTCTGAACTTCTACAGTTTTTAGTTTTCTCCCTGTATATATCTAAATGTAAATTACAAATTAAAAACGAAAGGATAAGGTTTTGTTAAGCCAATGGTCGTTGTATTTAGTTCAGAGTAGCTAAATATGTACTCCAATTGCATTAAATTTATGGAGTAACATGGTATGCTTGTTGATTAAGCGTAAAAACGCTAAAAAAAATATATATTATTTAGTATAAATTTGATTAATTTTTTAAGCAATAAACTTGATATGGAGGAAAGCTTTTAATAAACTTAGATTCCATAAGAAAGAAATTAGTCAAGAACGTTCTCCCAGGCATTGCACCGATGGATAATTTTAGAATTTCACTTTTCAGTTGCAAACACCTACCCCCCAAACATCTGTGCATGGAATGTATAATAATATAAAATGAAATATATTCAAATGTAAAATGGAGTTGAAAACAAAACTTAAAGGGGGAAAATAATAACAACAAATAATGTTGTACTCTGAGAAATGAGAGGAACTTCCTGGCAGGGCGAGAGCTAGAGGCTGCGAACTTGACATACAACTGTATCAAATATTCTAGAAATAAATATTTACATTACATATTAGTAATTATTAGTTAACTGTAATTATTAACTATTGCTATAACACATGAAATGAAAGCTGGATATTTGGCGTCACTGAATGAATTGTCTGTGTTGATGAGTGAATTTCCTTGTTGTTTCAGCCGGCGGCCTCGGGCAGTGGGGTCCCCGCGGTGATTGGCTACCTGAACGGCGTGAAGATGCCTCATGTGGTCGAGGTCAAAGTCCTCGTCGTCCGAATGCTCAGCACTATCGCCACGTGTGTCGGCGGCCTTGCTGGAGGGAAGGTAAGACTATATATCCAGGTGAACACCTGCTCCAGACTTCACTTCTCTTCCACCAATAATACCTTATGGCTCGTGGAGTAGTAGACAAGGGATTGGAGAATGTACTAAAAGGGGTGGACTTTATTGATTGAAGAAAAAAAAGATACTGATTAAAATAGGCTCAGATCGACTGAATGAATATACGATATATTTACATTGAAGACAGTTGGGTAGGCCTTTTCATATTATAGTGAAGTTAAGAAATGTTATTTGAACTTAGAATGGGGACTGACAGTTTGTAATGATTATAATGTTTCAGTTGTATGATGGCTGGTGTTGATTGGCACTGATTTTCCTATTCATATGTGTTGATTGAACCATATATGCTTACTATAGAATAGAATATATATGTATATATACTGTTACTATAGTAGAACATGATACAAACCTAATATTTAATATGGCTTATACTTAAAATGCTGCTTAAGGAAGAGATTTGCGTTAGAAAGAACTGCGCTATCCCCACTCGTTTCTCTAGAACATCCTAAAGCCAAGGATGTTTAAAATAAATTTCGTCACTTACTCTCACTTTATCTATCTTTAAGGAATCTGCTTAGATATATACTGCTCTCTCCCTTCTCTGGCGACCATTACCTAGTAATGCATAATCATTCACTGCAAGAAGTTGAGAAGAGTTGCAGGAGGGGTCACGGTTTGCTCGAGGACAATCGCATTTATCTTTTGTTGAATTCATACTTTATAAGTCTATTTATTGATTATTGTAATAAATCTAACTCCAGTAACACTCTACATTAAAATAAATTTAAAAAACTCTCTCTGTGAGGAGTGGCTTTCTGGGATTGGTATTTGAATATTCAGGAGAATATATTCTGGCTGTAATGTGCAGCCTCAGCTCCATCGGGAATTCCATCTTAAAATGTAGGGAAATCATATCGCGGGCATTTCTCTTGGGGGGGGCATATATCTCTTTCTCACTTTTCACCCTCTGACCCCCCCTGGGATTACCTAGGCTGAGTTGTGGTTATTTGTCAGCCGGCTTATCACTTAAATATAGTGTTGCTGTATCCTATACTAAAGGCTTAGACTAAGTCTACCGCCGATACAGCCTGTAATCGTTTGGGAACTCATCAGTACTCATGCTGGCTATGTGTTCAATAGTAATAAGTACAGCAAAAGAATTACACAAACCTGAATCTTCATGAAGCAAAGTTAATGATGACAATAATACACACATAATGTCCTAACAAATTACGCCAAGCAACCAACAATGACTTACTCATCCTAAACAATGTCTTGGTCACTGACATACATCTGACTCGATTTTAGCTGTCAGTACATGGACAGGTAGTGCATGGTTAGACATCTCCCCGAAATTGAGTCTGCACCCATCTAGCTCCAGTCCCAAATGGTTATTTTTCTTTTTCTACTTCAAACGAACAGTCACATTTAATCTCCTCGACAGACTGTTCAGCATCCCATCGGCTGCGTGATAGATTAAGATACAAATAAATCAGAAGACTGAAGTCAATAATGATAACTAGTCCTTTGAGCAGGACTTGAGTAAACTTAGCGGATCCTCCGTGTCTCATTAAAATGTACAAAAATAAGTGTAAATGGGGAGATTTGATTTAGAAACCGAAGATAACAGTGAGCGTAAAAGATATGTCCACCAAAATTTGAAATAGACTGGCTAGGAAGCGCTTACCCATTAAAACAATGCCTGTACATTGTTGCTTACTATGCCTTTTTCGTAAAAGTGTTAGGAAACAACAACAAATTACATTACAGTAACTCAAATAAATTGGTCTTCCTTTATACTCCTTCTCTTTCATTCACAAATTTGGCATTTAAGCTTCTTTTTGCAAACTATTGGATGAATTATTTCACAAAAAAAAGAAAAGATAAAACTCATATTAAGAAATATATTTCAGAGTTAAATGTAAAATGTTTGACGGGATCTAAAATTTTTAAATATAGAAACCTACTTGGTATTTAGACTCCCGAGTACATATTCTATAAATGATTTATTTTGATTGAAATATGAATAATTTAAACAGAATGAGAAGTGTCTGAAATATAAATAATAAGACGATGAGGAGTGTATGATAGCTATTTAATATAACTCATTAATTCAGTTTCCCTAGTGTATATTGAAAAATTTTCTAAATGTAATTTTAAATGGAAAGTTTTTATGGACCGTAGATGTTATTATCAGATTTTTTTTCTTGTTGTTGCCTTGATCGAACCCCAGCGAAAAACATCTGATAATAATAATTTTCTAACGTTTGTTTTCTCTAATATAGTTATAGAAAACGCTTGTTAAGAAACAAATTTACGGTAGTTAAACGTTTCCCCCACTCTACCTCCCCAGCCAGTGTACAGCGACTTTAATAGACCGATACTTTACACTTATTGTTTATTAAATTTACTCATGTACACTTACTTATATTTCTATCATACCTTCTATTATCCGTCTTCATTGGTTTCTGCAAGCCATCTTCTGTTGGCGAGCGCTTTCGGACATTGTCCATCTTCTTGGCCGAATACATGTGTTCACTGTCACTGTCTGTATTCAACTGCCTTATTTATATTTATCTTTATAATTCATGGAAATTTGCTTAAATACGCAGATCTTACTCGAAGATCGTGTTAATAATAAAATAATAATATGGTATATAATATATTAGTCGCCCTCTAAACCCCCCTCCCCCTCACGATTTTAAAAATTAATGAAATCATGTAAGTGTCTACAAAAACAGCTCCAATGCCTAATTTGTTTTTATCATTTTAAAAATGTATTTATTTGTTACGTGTCTATAGATAAAATGTACAATATATATATATAGAGCAATTAGNCTTCATATATATATATATATAAATGAGAACGTACCATATATTGAAAGTCTCTCTTCCCCAATTTAGGATCGGAAAAGTTCACTGGCATTTCATATTGCACCATATTGTGTATAAAAAATAAATGAAAAAATACTAAATAAGTAACAAATTTATCAACGAACATCACCCCGTGCTTCTTTAGGGGGTTAGATATATTCCACAGGATAATAAAACCTTATTTATTCCTAAAGGATCATGCTGATATAATATTTTCTGTGGGGAGTTTTGCATGACAGGTTCCAGCAATAACGTGTGAGAATGGTCGGGGTTTCGGCCAGGCTTCCTGGCCGAAACCCCGACCATTCTCACACGATATTCGAGACGGCCAACTAACCATCAACCATGTTCCAGCAATAACTAATCTTGGTCATCAGTCAATGGTGTCTCGCTTATTGCCGATGAGTGTGAGAGTAAGCCTTGTTGGGCGGTAAACTGCGGGTTCGGTATTTCCTTTTTAATGGTAGGATTTAAAGTGGGACTAAATTGGTGGACACATTTTCATGCAATTGTCATCTCAAAAAACATATTGTTCCGGAATGTGTTGAAGGTTTGTTTTACTATTACAATAACTTGATGTAGTTTAATTTTCTTAAAAATTTCAAAGTTACATTATCAGAAATTGCATATTATTTATAATAGATTTTAAAACATGTAAAGAAATAAGCTAGTGTCATTTTGATAAATTGTGATAAGAGTATTTCTCTTCTGAGGGTGAAGAAGTGCCAGTACGAGAGCTTGGGGCTGGGTGTTCCTCAGCTGTTCTGTCCGCGCAGTCTCCGCCCACCCTCCCACACACGACCCCCTCTTCATCTCTAGCACCCACTCATGTGGGAGCCCTTATTCCAATTTATTTTTAACTATTTTATCGTTTACGTCAGATTGGCACTTGTGTAAGTAGCATAAGCCTTTTAAGAATTATATCCATGGACTTAACTAAGAAGCCTTAACTAAGAGAAACTAAAGTGTCACGCAAAAGTTGTGTACCCTAAGTAGACTTCCCACCTTCCATGAAGAGAGAATAAGCGCACTAGGAACGATAACTAACCCAGCTCTAGTCTGACCGGGCAGGAAGGAAAGCATTCACCCAGATATATATTTTGTAATAACTCCTCACAAGAAGCTGTGAATTGGGGAAGTTTATAGCTGGTTCCAACATATTTTGGAATATATTTGAGAATATCATAGGGAATGGCTTGATAATTCAGTGTGTGTGGACTTGATTAAGGATTAAGAGATTAAGGCTTAATAAATATTTTGGTATATAATATACAGAGTACAGAGTACTCACAGGAAATCTAGTGGTTCCTCCGGGTCTTTGCAAGTTGGCGATGAGCTTGATAAAGATGTTCAAGTTATCTTCTGCCTGTAGCCTAAAGTTGATGCCAGTTATCCAAAAAGCCCAAAATATTAGTGTTCCGAATCGGGAAATTGATCACGATAATTTAACAAATTTATGAGTTCCCGCTAGTTAAAGATACAAATCCAAAGTTCCTCTGTATGTGAGATAACTTTCCCAAGTCAAATGGACGTGCTTGAAGAACTTCTGCGGGTCCCTGTGTCGGAAGCGCCAGTTAAATATAATTAACACTAATTCGGTTTTTTAAAAAGTAACTTAATTAGAAATAGGTACAGGGGCATAATGACTAGCAGAGCATGAGTGAGCGGAAGACAGGCTATGGCTGGGTTTATACAGTAGAAAAGTACAGATGTAGACAGTCAGCAGTATCCGTGGGAAAGCTGGATGTAACTGTAAAAGAATATGAATCCTCTCATTGCGTTTTTGTCTCGGAACGTAATTTTCCCTCATTTTGATTTCCTCTTGAAGTTGTATAGTATAGATTTTTCGTTCAAGGTGTCTCTTGGACGAAGATCGGGAGCGGGGAACTATAATTGAACAGACGGATTTGTCGCCAGTAGACGTCCTGCCAACTGTTTATAGATCTGCCGACGGTATCGAGGAGACAGATCAGCTGATATCCCTCTTCTATTTGTGCGCGATTTCAGACCCTAAATATGCCAAAGCTGGAAATAGCCAGTCTCCTGCCTCTCATAAAGAAGATCAGCTTCGCGGCTCCTCCGCGACTCAACACGCCCATCTCCAAACTCTGGAGGTCAAACTTCTTCAATTCCATCGAGGGGTGTTCAATGTCTGATGATTACAACTCTCAATGTATAGGCGGTGAGCACTCATGAATAATAACAAAATAGTAGTTTTTTTTTTCCATTTTTTAAAATAATTTTGGAGATGGGCACAAGGGTGGAACAGGTGATCCGTTCGGGTCATACAATCCTTATACTGCGCGTTAAAATCCCGCCCAGGTTAATCTTTTATTTATAAATAAAAGCTTGTCAAGAGCCTTGGGTGTTTAGAAAGGGGTGGCAACCTGTAGATATAGGGAGGCTCCATGGGCCTAAATTTTTTAAAGAGAGGCTAACTCATATTAAAAAACGAAAAAAAAAAAAAAAAAAACTTGGAGAGAGTAGACATTTGCTCCCTGGAGAGTTAAACTAAATTTTGAGTTTCTAGTATTGATGCTCAGGACAGCCTGATTGATTTTGATTTGATTCACTTGATGAATTCATATATTTTTTTACGGAACGAGTATACATACATAAGTATCCGAAAGATGGAGCCAATGTGGAGGAGGACACTGCTAGCGTGGCGCCTGTTTGTCAGAAGGGGTGAACTCGGCACAAGGGAGCCTCACCCCTATTTCTGCAGGAAGCACTAAAAAAGAAGTAAATTCCGTGCTGAATCAATTACCTACAGGAGATTAGGCATTAGTTTGGCCCATATTCCTCGTCCATCAATCCTTATAGCGTTTCGCGTGATCAACTTGATTGTTATATCTCACTGGCCGTGGAGGTTTCACGTCACTCAATCAAGCAGGCATTATTTATTTCTCAGCGGCCTTGTGACTTGGGTGTGGTAGCTGTACCTAGGGCTTACAAGAAAGCCCCATTCTCGTACTATTGAGTGTTTCGTGGATCTATCCTTGGGCAATCTCCTCTTCACAAACTCCTGTCCTACCTGAAAAATTAATTTACTTCAAGCAGAGAGAGTGGGAGCTAAGGAACCAGTTTTAAGTATATTTCCCATTAAAAAACTATAGTTGAAATCCTCTGATTAATCTTCCACCATTTGTATTTTTCTTCACATAATATTTAATGCTTTACAATTGTATTCGTAGGAAGAGTTGCAGAACAATGCCCGTCATGGATGCATAATGAATACAAGTTTTTCCAATAGGCGTGAATATCCTCTACAACTATTTTCCCTTTTATTTTAATGAATCTCCATTGCAACTTTCAGAGCTTTGTATAAAGTATAAAGGTACCTGTGCTGTTATAAAATCCATAGAAATGGACAAGCTTTAATTGTTGAGAAAACCTCCTCAGAATGGTACTCAGACCTGGAACATGTGACAGAATAGGGCCCAACTTTACACCTTCAAAAGTCTGGAAAAGGCTTTCCTTAGTGAGTCTGACAAGAGTTATTGCTAGGTCGTAACATTATCATAGTATTTCCTCTGTCTCTTTCAGTTATTATCTCGCTTTACAGTATTATGCCATTACGGCTCTTGGTAGCTTGTGAGAGTATTTTTGAATCAAACCACTCTTATATATTATAAAGCCAGTTATAAGTACGACAAAACGAGCTACTTTTTAAAAAGCCTCGAATCTCTGCCAAAAATGAATAATAATATTTTCTGATTGAACATTCTTGGCCTCGTACAACTTTCGAGATCTATGACTTTAGAGAAGCTCTGGGACGTCTCAGCTTCGTGACAAAATAGAGACTTGAAGATTTAAACTGTGCCCTTTTCTAGAAACCTTTTTTTTTATTTATATCTTGATTACATATTTATGAGCAACTATGAGAGAACATTATATAAAAAAATTGTATTTTAATGTTCTACGCCTACTCTGTTAAACACCACTTACAAAGAATTATTTTAGTTATTCTTTTAATTCTGACCTATCCAAAGTTTAGTATAAATTTAAAGAGGTTTTCAATAGTGAATTTATTTTGAAACAAACATGAATAGAGAAATGTGTTTTAAAGAAAGATCAACTAAATGTATATTTCAGGGGAAAAGAAAGGCAGTTTATTTGTAAGCGAACTGCAAATAAAACGTGATCTGAAATGTGAAGGGAGATGGCGTGCAGGCTGTCGTGCTCGGCGACGTTTGCTAGAACACCTGTTGGTCGTTCACTGCCGCTCCATTCATCCCGCCAGCACACTACTACGTCACGACTCACATTTCTAACCTCCACTTCCGAACTCTTTCACTAACAGTATTGAGTTCTCTCTACTCTCAGTGTTTCTTAGATCTACTGTCTGCTGACTGAATGAATAAATATTTCCTTTCAAGGGAATACAGTGTGATCAATGTTATTCGCATTCAGTCAATCTGGAGAACTAAATTGAAATTGTCAACATTGTATTCAAATAACATAATAGAATTTTCTTGAAGAATAATGATTAGTTGTTTTGTTTTTTTCATAATTATACATAGATATCATAAAAACTTGATTTTTATGAGGAAATTCAATCCAAGTTTATATTTCAAATTTAAGACTGCTCATTAAATTTTTTCGACATATCTTATGTTAAAATATCGTAGTAGAAAGGGGGAAGGGTAATGTGGAAGGAGGGCTTTAACAGAAAATATCAAATTCATGTCTTACATGGATCTGTCATGTTTTGTTACTTGTTTTTGAGAACTACCCTGCAATAGCATTTTACCAAGTGATGTTCTTGAACAGAATGAATGCAGGAAATGAGATTTAAGTTTCATATTGTAATTATTAAATTAAGATAGTTTCTACTTAAGGTAAAATTTAGTTACGGGACATTTAGATTCACATCTATAAAAGTTTGGAATATTCGCCACTCAATTTATTAAATTAAATTAAACAGCCTAATATTTTAAAATCAATTATAAAAGAATTTTGGAATTCTAATCAAAACTTAGCTGTTCTTCATCTGAGATAAATATTTGTTTTAAGTCCATCTTTGAATTAGCTCTCCTTGGTTTATTGTAATTCAGGTGGTAACATGTCACTGCTGTGAATACAAAAGTTATATAAACAGCGTTTTCCCTCTCCTCTGTTTGTTTTTCCATAAAACTTCTCTCTCCTTCACACCAGAAGACCTCTCATAAACATCATTTTACTACTCTGCAATCAAACACATCTTACAGAAACAGCATAAATAAGTAGGAAATGTAAGCATCAAGAGTGGAAAAGAATATTCCATTATTTTTTTCAAAATCGCTACGCATTAGTTATCGTAACGAAAAAAGAAACATTAGCCTAAGAAAAAATATGGAAGCGACAATTTATTTTAAAACAAAAGAAAATGAAATAAGGAAGTCGCGTTCGGGAGCTAATTGAACATTTTTAATTAGAACCCTAGTTCTAATGTTTATATTCATATCAAAATAATTCAAGCTTTTGTAATGAATTCTAAAATGATAGCAACCTTATTTGACAGCAATTATTGATTTAAAATAAATTCTTAGGATACCTGAATCCCATCGAAGTCAAATTAAAATATAACTTACCCCAAAATCGAGGAAGAGTAAGGATGTTATTAGTTTAAAAAGGAGAGTTTGTTGACTGTAGATATTATTCTAAGATGATTTTAGTTGGGGTTCGGTCAAGGTAAATCCAAAAAACACAAATTTAAAAAATACATTTTTTAAATTTGTGTTTTTGGATCTACCTTGACCGAACCCCAACTAAAATCATCTTAGAATA